>JABEVN020001528.1:0-24511 GCA_013146195.2 Codonopsis lanceolata
ATCTAAAGGCTCTCACCGAACTCTATACTCCATTTTGGAAGCATTTGTGCCAACTTTGATATGATATCACTATGAAAATTAACGGTTTCAAATCATCAAAAATACAATTCAAGAATAACCACCTAATGCTACATCAGATAAGCAGAATGACCTTAAAGAAGTTATAATACCAATATTTTTGTACATTGGAACCACCATCTTTCACCCCTTGCATGCTATTGATTCTTATCACGTTTGATATAGGATTGGGACTTGTGAGATAAAACCAAATTCACCTATTTGCCGACTAGTTCATAAGATAATAGACATTGAGTCAAACTAACAACATGAACATGACAACTTTATTTGGACAAGGAACTATATTTCAAAACGCAGTCATCGCACTATTCTACATGGATGCACTATTGAAGATGAAGTGTTTTGTTGGTATGGGTGCAACACTTCTTGATGTGGTTGTTTTAGAGAAGCATGACATGGTTGTTGCTAGTGGCCTAGTAAGATAGAATACAAGGATTCCATATAGAGTGTTCGCTCTCTCTCTCTCTCTCTCTCTCTCTCTTCTCTTTCTCTCTTTCTTTTCTCTCTCTCATGTGCATTATGGTTTATTAAAGGTCAACATTTTTGTCCCCTAGCTTTTTTTTTTGTATTATATATATTTCTGGTAAATATGAAAAAGGTTATTAGGAATAGCACTTGGCGAAGACAACTATAGTTAACAACTCAATTCTTATCTATTCCTTTATGTTCTTTTTTCAACTAAATAGTGGAAGGTTATAATGTACCTTCGGAAAGTTCAAATGTACATGGGAGTTGTACTTCTACCCGAGCAATGATAAGAAAAGAAGAAGAATTGAGATCGAGAGAAATGGAATGGACTTGAACAAAGAACAACGTTGTTTGTAATGTCGATCTAAAACCGATTTTCTATAACACGCATAAAGTTATAAAGGCAAGCTTCTCTAGTAATGGACATGAAATGGCCAAGCAAAAAACTTATGCAACAAAACTTTACAATGTTCTAATTAGGAGCTCTCTTTGAGGACCATAATAAGATTTGTATACGATTCAAATCCTTTTTATATAGTTAAATATATTTGGAAGATATAGGGCAAAACAAGTAAGCAAATTGTCTCGATTTTCATAACAAAATAAACAAAATTTTAGTCTCCAATAAGTTGGCTGATACACCGAGATATATCTACATCGATATGAATCTTCAAGTGCTTTTCTTGAGGTGAGATCATTCTTGGGTTCTAGTAACCCCGACAAGTGAAATAAACCGACTAGCATGCTAGCCACCTTTCTAGAACTCAAATAAAACAAATTAAACAATGGGAATAATTCTTGTTTCCTACTTATATGAGGAAATCTATTGTTAATTGTTGATAAGAAATAAAATAGATAGCAGAACCAACTGGTAGACTAGGAATGTGGGGTTAATAGTAACTACTAGAGTCTGGTAATGAAATTCCCTATGAAGCATCTTGACGTGTAGAAATATATTCAATTCAAATATAAAAAAAATGTCCATTAAAAATTAGTTTTAAATGTACTATGTAGAAAATAAATTGTATGGGAGTAAGCAAT
The DNA here is from genome assembly GCA_013146195.2 of Codonopsis lanceolata. Classification (NCBI taxonomy): domain Eukaryota; kingdom Viridiplantae; phylum Streptophyta; class Magnoliopsida; order Asterales; family Campanulaceae; genus Codonopsis; species Codonopsis lanceolata. The sequence goes on from JABEVN020001528.1 coordinate 1,588, forward strand.
AAGATACTATGAACAAGCGAGAATGCACTTTAGTCCTATAAGAATCACAATCAAATTCGAAAAGGCTTCTCTTCGAGGGTTAGGAGAAAGGGCTTGGCTTCTTAAGTATAGCGAGCTGAGGCTTTTGCTTTTCTAGCTTAAGTTGAAGAGGCCGGCGGACATAGTTAAACTAATTTTTAGCTTGACTTTCCAAAATTGAATGGAAACTTTCCAAGACTAAGTATATACATTCCATTATATAGGTTGAGCAATTTGGATTTCAGTAATCAGGAGGGAAAAAGCAGAGAATAGCTATTGTGAGCGCTTTGATAAGAGATCCAAAAATCTTGTTGCTCGATGAAGGTACAAGTGCCCTCGATACTGAAAGGATCGTGCAGGAGGCCATTCATCAAGTCTCAATTGGGAGGATAACAACTGTGATTGCCCACCGTCTCTTCACAATTAGAAGGGTTAATCTCATATTTGTCCTTCATCCGAAAGTAGTGGAATCAGGGTTCACATGATGAGCTTATGCAAATAAATGGTGGATGTGGTGGGGAATACTCCAAATTGGTGCACTTAAAACAATCAGCAATGCCACTTTAAGTCAAAAGTCATTCTAATCAATCTAATCATCATAGGATGCATATTCCTTTTAGCCCAATGAGTGTGAGATCAAGTGTAACAAGTTTTCAACCAATGAATTTTAAACTCTTCATTTTGGGCCCCCCACAAGAAATCAATAACATATTATTCCTCATTAGAACTATGACCCTCAAGTTACCGAATCTAACAGTTGTTTAAGCTAATAATAAAATCTTAAGAGTTTGTTCATAGTAGAACTGTAAACGAAAGTCAACAAAAGAAAAACAATTGTGCGATTGTGCAAAATCCCAACAATATGTTCAACCTACAATTCCTAACATAAACAATTCAAGGTTTTACACACATTGCTAGCAGAGACTCTAATAAGCACGAAACAAATAGTATCTCACGATAGCCCACTTGGAATTAAACAATTAAACAACCCAATAAACAATCCTAAATGCAATTAAATATTCCAAATATGCATAAAAAGCAACAATTGGATTAAACAATTACTCACCTTTCACAATATTTCTCGAAATTGCAAGTAAAACCCCACCTTAGACTTCAAAAACTACAACATAAAATAATTTAAGAAACATTATTCTCATCCAAGAAGCATACATTGTTACTTCATACAACAATCATAATCTAAAAAAAAGACATATGACCCAACAACACAGCAGCTCACCTTCTTGTCTAAGAGCACCGAAGTCAACACAATTAATCCTTAGCTTTTAAAAAGACACTAGATTTGACGAAATATGCAAGAAATACACAAAAACGATTAGATTATTTAGAGGGCTTTCCCTTTATAGTTGATCTCTACAAACTAAATACCCTAAATTCCCAATAAAAGTTGAAATTGAAACAGTCTCTACAAACTAAATGGCCCAAATACCCAATAAAAGTTGAAATTGAAACAATCCAATGACTGGTATGTAGGAAAATAAATTAGGGTTAATAGTTAATTAGTTGTTAGAGATCAATCTTACCAAATCAGAACAAAATTGCAGTTTTCCACTAGTTGGGATGAGGCTGAGAGACTTGAGATTATAGGAGACGGAGAATTGCGTCTTGTTCCTTAAGAGACACAAGGAGCGGGGTGTGTTATGCAAGTGGCTGAGGGAGCCAGACGCAGACAGCGGGGTTTGTTATGCGAGTGGACGAGCGGCTGAGAGAGTTTGGGGATTAGGACGATGAATGCTTATTGCTTGCAGGTGGCTATGAAGGCAACTTGTGGCGATGGCAAAGACGATAGGAAGCGTTGGTGCTATCCCAGTGGTTGAGGGCGTGAGACTAAGTGCAGAATATAGTGACTGGGAATATTGGGAGAAAATAACTAGTGCGGGAAATGAAAAAGTGAAGAAAAAAACGCGCCTATTTCTGAATCGTGAAGGCGGCAAATTGTTTTGGGTCGATTGTGAAGTGCCTCAATATCCTAATGAATTATACAACACTTAAAAAAGACCTTATAGATATTTTATGAGGCCTTTAAAAAATAATTAATTTTTTTTGTAAAATGACACTTATAAAAGCCCTAACAAATAACTTTTTGAGGCCTTTCAAAATAAAATTGGTCATTTGTAAAATGACACTTATAAAAGCCTTAACACATAGCTTTACGAGGCTTTTGAAAAAGTGCCTCTAGAAAGGTGTCACAAAATCTCATTTTTCTTGTAGTGTGGACTACCTCATTTTACTATGCAATAGTATGCGGCGATTGCTTCCAGTAGGATAGTTTATCTGATTAATTATTACTATTACATGATTACCAATATCTGCATTGCATATGTTTTAGCTTCAAACACTCCAATACATATCTTGCAAAACCTCAGTGTGGATGACGGGAACTCAATTTGCCAGCTAGAATTGGGTTTGACCTAACAATGTTTGTCTTAAAAGAAAGCAATGCTCAAGGCAAACAATTACAATCCACATACGGAATATAAGAAACAAACGAACTGCTCCAGTTGTAAGCACTTGATTATGATCATAGAATAGGTTAGCATTTGGTTAATCCAAAGATCCATGCAACATGGTCTATTACACATACAATTTTGAACCCATAATTGATCAGATTATTCAGTTAAAGCGGCTGTGTAAAAAGTTGTGCACCTTCATTTTGCTTAACCATGCCTGCTGTTGATTCTTATGTTAAATTTATATCTGATCAGTACATTACATTAGTTTTATACTTCAGTGGCTAATCGGGCTGCGTATCGATTAGCGTGGCAACTGTGTATAGAACTTTGCCTTGTATAGTTTTTGTAGGACTTTTCGGTTCACGGAAGACTCTTCTCGGCTTTTACCTAAGACCTCAAAGCTTAAGATCGGTAGACCTCGTGTCCACCGATGCGCTTCTACGTGTCCTTTCCAAAGAAAAGCTAGCTGGATTAATTCAAACTTATTCCCATATATTAATTGAATTAATCCAAGTCATTCCCTCGACATGTCAAGCCGCCGAAAGCAACTTTCCGAAAAGCAAGAAGACTTTTCGCCCGAGCTGAAAGCGAAAAGCGGTCGCCCCTACTTTCGCTACATCTCTCGATCCGACACCAAATCGCCCACCTTTTTGAAGATCTCGTAAATGATTATCCTCTAGATAATCGGAAGACGAAAATCCTCGATCGATGTACCCCATGCATTTAATGCATTTATGAATAGAGCTATTGAAGTCTTCGCCTCTCCAACGGATTCTTTTGAAATGCAATCGCTATTAATACGCCATTGAAGACTGGAACAAAGAGACAACTGCAGTAATCAATCGAACACTTAAAGAATTGCTCGAAACTTCACAACTCAAGTCTTTCATTCAAGCATCAATAGACCTTAACAGATCTAGAAGTCCTCGTCAACAACAAGAAGTGCTCATTAACATTTATTGCTTTATTCTTCTTGTTGTTAACTTCCATTAACTATATTCTCGCATCTAATTAAATATCTTGTATTTACAGATATTTAATTCCCTAGACCCAAACACAAGTCAATATTTTGTACACGGTCCATTAGGGATATTCTTTGTAATTGATCTAAGTGGAAAACATAGTGCACAATTTAAATCCAAGGTTGACTGCCTTGGTGGTGGACGTAGCACTCATTATAGTGTGAACCATCCCAAAATACTTGTGTTATTTCCTACTGTCTGTCATTATTACTTGAAGCCAGTTTCATTGTTTATATTATTCATTTCAAATTAGAACTTAAGTAACTGTAAAAGGTCTACCGGTAGTCCTTATCTATGCATCACTGAACAACTTTCTTGAAGGTCTTCCGCTACTTGATTCTTTTCATAGATTGCAAGTAACTTTCAAGGAACTTACTTAAAAGTTTTAAAGTGTTAATAAGCTATTCAACCCCCCCCCCTTCTAGCTTATTATTGTGGCCATTGGGACCCACACCTGCACCAGACCAACAAAATCTTCGCATACTTTTGAGCCATCACGACTACAAAGAGACTTGTCAATAATCTCATCAGGGGTCTGCACATCAAGATATTACATAACTAATAATTACAAAACAAGAATGAATTTACAAGCTTAGAACAACAATTCATATAAAAATCTTTAAGATTTATATTTTAACAGTAAAAAAGCATTTCCAAAGAAGAAATACAAGAATGGCTCTAGATACAAAACACAGTTCCTTTTACTAAGCCTAGAAAAACATTACTAATAGCAAGGAACATCCTTAACGTGATAAACCAATTGAAGTTCAAATCGCAAGAAAAATGAAAAATCATTTGTGCAAGTGTTGTTAACTTGCAAATGGGGTAAATAGAAACCCAAAACGCGAGCCAGAAACTCTAGACAACTCAATATCCTTGAAACATATACTTGGTAAATAAATGTGTCATAATTATAAATCTCTCATTATTCTTCTTCTCATACATCCTGATCATGTCCAACTTTTTTCCAAGCAGTAATTAACAGCGATAAAAATGGATGCATAAATGAATACTAACAGAATAAAGCATCAATACAATACAAGCTTAACAAATTTCAAGTATCTACACGAACCAACCATGAATGAGCTGACAAAAGCATGAGAATGTGTTCCACACAGAGGTATTCCGAATAATCTCCCTGCTGCAACATTGTTGTAAACACATAAACACCAATGACATGAGCTGCATCGACTGATTTTCTGATCGTAAATCATCAGCAGACAAACAAAATTTGGATATGCAACCTAGTTTACAAGTAAAAACTTCAAGCAACACATGTAACTTGAGATAGTGTCTTCCAGACATAGAACGGTAAAACTTACACTAAAGTATGTATGCAGAGCAGTGGTGAATGAAAATGTTGTTTTGTCAGTATTTGTAATTTTTAATTCCGTTGACAGGCTTGTCTTATCAAGAGTGATCTGCAAACGAGAGAAAGCAATGTTAACCATATATTGCATATACAATAAGAGAATATTTAAAGAAACCTAACAAAATTAGCAAGATGCAATCAATATGTAGGATAAAACACGAGACCTTTACCTTCTTTGTACGTGCGTGTGTGTGTGTGTGTGTGTGTGTCAGTGACTCAGTGTGCGTAAGCAACAGAGAACACTACGTACCTTGTATAATGCATGAAAACTAAAGTCCCACATAGAGCGACTGTACGGACTATCTTTTAGCTCTAGAGTAATAACAGGGTTTCCTTCCACATTTTGTGAGTCAACAATGGACCAGTTTGAATTCCTCACAAATCCATGCTATTAACCATATAAGCATCATAAACACTTGATCATGTTGTTAACCATATAGCCAGTTTGAATTCCTCGCAAATTCATGCTGTTAAGGAGCGACTATTCTTAATTACCTCTAAAATGTACCAAAAATCAACTTGTAAATTTTCACAAATTAGGTATATCTTAAGCAGCAAAACCATAATTTTCTGAAGCTGCTGAAGGTACTTCTTCCAATGAAACTGATGTTAATACGCAAGATGCCAAGAGTTGAAGCTCCTAAGAAGAAAGTGAAAAAAAAAACTATTATACCCATAGGGTAGTTGGTATATGGGGGAATGGCACCTACAAATGTGCAAAAAACGATGGAAAAGGAGTTTGAGATGGTATTACAGGATCAGGTAATGGAGGAAACAAAGGACAATAAGAATGTTGTGGAGGCCTATGTTTATGACATGGGAAACAAGCTACATGACAAGTTACAACAATTTATTATTGATTCTGAGATAGAAGCATTCTTTTTTTTTAATCCAATAACACATTTTACCCACCATGTACGTGTAACTTAAAAACAAGACACAACATATATTGCCCTTTAAATACCTCTAGTAATAGCCACCAAGGCCAAGATATATCTGATAATAATTTCTATTATAGGATACACATCTGATCTGTATTTATGATAAAATAGAAATGGGGCTGCATATATCACAGTTCAATTCCATGCCTGATAATTCTGGAAGAACAATTCTCCAAGGACCAAAGTAAATCCCCAAACAGAATGAGCGATCAGTGCCCATGATTAATGGCGACTGAATTATATGTACCCTTTTTTTCTTCTTGTTATTGAGCTTTTTACCTCAAGTGCCAAGATAAGGTCCACAAGTAGTCGTAGGTGGACCATACGAGTATCTCCATTCTCCACAAGCTAGGCATCTCTCAATCTCAATGGTGTTTTCGAGGGTACAGAATTTGTAAGACCGCATCTTTGACTTCTTAACTCCCTTGTCTGCATGCTTTGTGGCTCCGCACACTTCACATGTGAGAGCTAATGGCTGATTTAATAGAGTGCAAGCACCGCACTGCCACGTTGCTAGTGAACCTTCTGTTCGATCACTGGGTAGTATGAAAGAGGAATGGACAGATCCCTCCTCTTGTGACACAGAAACTCTAGAACTTTTAGAAAATTCCTTGCTCTCGGATTGTTTGGATGCACACCATAGATCATCTACCAATCTCCTTTCTGCAGCCATAGCAGCAACTTGTATTGGGCTGAGTGTATTCCTAATGCTACTATCACCACCAATTCGTTTAGGCCCAATAGGCAATAGAACCCCACGCTGAGCTCTATTTTGTGCAGCAGACATGACATTCTGGCGTAGTGATGAAAGAGGTGGCTGATGTGAGAACCCACCCAGTCGTCTCCCATGAAGATCAAATTCTTGCCCGGTACCTGTGATTCCATTAGCGATCAGTTCCTCACATTCCTTTCTAATTTCATCCAAAAGATTATAGAAATCAGCATTATGAGGGCCAAATTCATTGTGGCAGAGCTCATGAAGCATGGTATCAAGAATCTGCTCATAAGGGAAAAAATCCCACTCATTGTTTGGCCTCCGCAATCTGAGCTTTACCTCTGCACCTCCACCAACATTCGGCCCTAAAAGGGAAGGATTTTGAGGGCTGAGGATTTCAAATCCAAACACCACCACAGAAGTCGAAATAATTGCGATGCACTATTTGCTACATAAATTTGCCGTCGTGTTCATAGATATGTACAAAAATAACGCATCCCCTTCGATGATATCTTACTGCGTAAGACTGACCCAGGCATTGAGATTGAAGCCTTCATTGCTAAACTTCAGGATGTAGAAGACTAGTTAGATGAAGATGGTGAGGATGAGACAAAATGGGTTTGAATTGCGAAGCTTGAAGAGCTAAAGAAGCAAGGAGACCCCATCGAAGAATGTCACACGGAGCACTCTGAAAGAGGAGCGGAAATTGATCAACTTAGTACTTACCTACTGTATCAATAGTTACCGAGAGGTAGCAGTGTCCAGTGATCCTAGGTTTGACCCTATTGACTTGGCAGAGAAATAGAAGGTCTTGAACGAGTGCATGGAAGCAGAGGCTTGGTTGATGCGACGATGCGCTTCTTGCGTATGCGACTCCAGTTCTTCTGTTGGCTGAAGTGAGAAGCACTGCAGAAGCACTTGACAGGTTCTGCAGGCTGATCAGGGCCGGTCCTGACTTTTTCGGGGCCCCGTTTTAAATTTAATATTAGGCCCAAAATTAATAAAAGTTAAATACCAAAAAAAATTATATATTTCATAGATTATCATAATATCACTATATCATTATAATACACACACAAGTTATATAGGAACGAAGTTACTATATAACTAATCACAAACTGTTAAATAATCTAATATGTAAATAATAAATGTCAATGGACTTGGAGCAAAAGAAAGAATGGAAAAACTGGGAAAACAAGTATCGATCTTGCTAAAAGGTAAAAAAAAACACACAAAACAATCTCTCCTAACGTTTTGTTTGGTTTCATTCTCTAATAAGACAAATGATCTATAGAGTGGGGGACTTCCTTTTAACTTTTTCCACAAACTCCTCTTCTTCTCCGTCTCAATTATAGACCTACATTATTTAATTGTTTTCCTCCAAATTCATTTATATGAAATTCAATGTCCTAGAAAACCAAATAAAAAGTAAATTGAAATGTTGGAACTTGGACACTTACCCAATCAACTCGCAAAAACCGAAACTTCAATTCAAGGCTTCAAATTCACATGAAATTGGTTCAATGGTTCCAGATTAGAAATAGGACCCAAACAACCCCAAGTTTTTGCATTTTGCTTTGAAATATGGAAGGGAAAGAACTGAAGATTGAAGAAGGGTTGAACTAAAAAGGTTATTGGCGGTAAGCTAAGTGGAGAGAAGCTTGGAAGGCTTCTTGGGAGTCCATCCGTCGACATCGATTACGGGCGGTGGCCAGTGAGTAGATCGAGAGAGAAACGAGAAGGAGAATGAGGATGATTGAGGGATAGTAAGTGCCTAAATGAGTAAATGGGTAACGGTTAGACTGAAATATTTTGGGGGCCCTCTTAAATTTTGTGGCCCTGTTCGGTCGGTCACCTAGAACATGCCCAGAACCGGCCCTGAGGCTGATAATGATGAAACCAAACCCAACGAAACTTTAGACTCCTGCTTCACCTACACTTGCCAGGGAAGGAAACAACATCTTCTCAATGGACTGCGAACACTGACGCTAAAGAGAATAATGATAATGCCCCATCACCGGCGAGCCGATGGAAGCGAGGAACCGGAGAGTATGAATTTGGTAGGGCTGCTATTTTTTTCTTTATAACGAGTTACTACGGAGGACAGTATATATATATATTTGTCCATGAAATTAGGTGTATTGGATGATAAAAAGCGTATGTTGAAAAAATCTCCATCATTCATCACCCCATTTTATTTTCCTACTCGATTTCGAAGGAAGGTATATGATGAGATCTGAAAGGAAGTTAGGTATTTCCATTCCAGTTACCCAAAGATGAAATCCATTCTTCTCTTACATTTTCCTACCACGTTCTATTCCTTCCATCCGTCTCATCTCTCATAACCACTTTACGAGGATGTTCCTTTCATATCTCTACTCTACATACTAATTCTATATAGCTAGAATTTCCAATAACCGAAACTATAAAAACTAGAGCAACTTAAAACCATTCCAATGCTATTTGCAACCTTTTCCACCATCAAGGTCAAAAAAACTCTCATCTTACAACTGGGAATCAAATTCATAAAATAATCCATCAGAAAAAGATCATGGTAGAACAGTTCTGACTTTCACCAGATAGTATTTGTTTGGATTATGTAGCAACTGGTACTGCTTTAACTTAACTCTTCTTTTTAAAACGTGATACAATGAAATAGAGGAAGCTATAATACCATAACTGCACATTGTTATAGAATCATTCTCCCTCAGATTCTACCTAGTCCTTCCTCAAAACTGTCTTCTATACAAGTAACTTCATAAATTATTTCTCGAATTAAATGCTTATACAAGCCAGCTCCGCAAGTGATAGCACAGATATGCTTCAAATATTACAATCTTGAGCATTAATATAAGATAGTTTGATCCATTGTAAACATTCATTTAAAATACTTGATAATTTGTCATAATAAAACAACTCTACTAATTTGTAAAAATATTGAAAATTTACCATTTTTATACTGCAGTTCAACTGGAATCTTTAGAAAAAGATTACTCTGCAAATGATAATGTCAATCAAACGTAGTCAGGCTGCTAGGAAATTGATTAACTTGTGGTCTAATTCACTACTTTACTTACCATGATCCAAGTTGAACTATAGTACAATAATTTCTAATTTTCTTTATCGTGACATATTAACAAGGAGCATTATGTGTCAACCATAACTGAGTGCATCCAAATTACAAACTACGTAAAAGACATTCACTTTACATCCAAGTCTATGCTTGAAACCAAGCAATGAAACTGGTAGGTTAAGATAGTTTCCAAGTTCTTCAACATGAACTGGCGAAACCTTACTGCCCATGCCTATGGGAAAATTATGGTCTCTTGCCTATAAGGCAATCCCTTTGATAATTGAGTTCATTTTAAGAAATAAGAGGTAAATTAGCTTATATTTGAGTGCTATTTTTTAAAGAAGAAGAAACATGGGAAACATCATCCTCACTTCACAAGTAAATTAACAAACAAATGTGATAATTAAAGCCACAAACAAAAAGAAAAAAGAATTAGTACCTCAAAATATAGTATTGGAATTACCAAAATTAGAATCAAGAAAAAAAAGATGGTGAGGACGAGATTTGGCGACAGAGACGACAATGGAGAGTGGAGGAGACGGAAACGGTGAGAAGCAGAAGCGGGAATCAGGAAGCTACGTCTGCTGTCGTCCTCTTTGCCTCTTTGGCGAACGCGAATGAGGAATTAGGGTTTTTGCCAGGTTGGGTTCAATTGGGAACAATTGCGATTAGTTTAGAATAGGGTAAAAATGAACAATTCCTAAAGAATCCTTGGGAACGATCGTGGAGAACTTGTCTGGCAGAGTAGTGAGAGAGAGCGGGGATTCTACGATTGAGAGTGGAGGAGAGGAAAGAGAGACCAAGGTGTTTAGTGTACCTTTCAATTTGCTTTGTGTTTGTTGGGTGGGGGGAAATTAGACCGCGCGTAGGGAAATCATCCCGCCCTTTTTTTCCCTTTTTTTTTGGCTAAGTAACACAATCAGAATACAACGTTTTTAACAAAAAAATGTTGTGAGTTAGCATTGCTAAGGCATCCAGTGAACAACGTTTATTGGAAAACGTTGTATAAACCCTTCTTTAGACAACATTTATAAAATAAACGTTGTAAAAACTATAAATAGACAACATTTCTACAGAAAACGTTGTGAAAAAGATTCTAAGACAACGTTTGGCCAAAAAACGTTGTGCAATAAATGTTATGAAAGACCTTTTTTTGTTGTAGTGCGTTCCTTAATGAGTCGTTCCATTCTTCTCCTAGATATGTGACCTAAACGTTCATATCACAATCTAGAGGAATTGTCATCCTTTAGTTTTCTGTTAATACCAGTTGGAATAGCTATATCATTCACATTCATCGATTCTAAGGATTTAGAAAACGAATGATCTAAACATAATTTGTAGAGGTTTCCCTCTTACAAACTAGAACCGACAACTTCCGAGTAAAAAGAAAGAGAAAATCCTTTATTCTCAAACTTAAAAAATGAAAAACCATAAACGTCAAGTTTACAAATATAAATAAGGTTCTAGTCATACTGGGAACATAAACAGTATCAACTAAATCCAAATTGAAACCACTCTCCAAGATTAAACGGAGAGTTCCAACATCTTCAACTTGAGCTTTCCCTCCATTTCCTGCTATTGCGTGTCGATCTCCTTTATTTAGTTTCTTCATGGAAAGGAACCCCGGTAATGAATTAGTAACATGAACAGTTGTACCAGTATCAATCTACCATATGTTTAAAGGAGAATTAATTGTAAAAGATTCATAACAAACATTAATTGGTGAACTACCTTTCTTCTCGAGCCACTCACGAAACCTAGGGCAATCCCTCCTCATAGGCCCTTTCTCTCTAAAAAAGCGACACTTGATGTTGCCAAGGTCTTTTGCAGTATATAGAAGAGTTTGCCTTGTCTACTTTAGTGGTAGAAATTCTCTTGTCCCATTTCTTGTTACTTTTGGCATAAGTCTTTCTTTTCCCTTTAAATGGTCCAGATGTGAATATGGGCACTTTCAATCCTCTCATATTTAAGCCTTTTTTCTTCTTGAGTATACATGCTCATTAGCTCACTCATCTTCCATTTCACTTTCAGCGAATTATAGTTGACCTTAAATTGGCCAAACTGCGCTGAAAGAGATGTCATAATGAAGTAGTGAGAAAACCTTCGGTGATTTCCATGTCCATTGCTTTAAGTTAAGCAGCCATGTCACTCATCTTCATAATGTGCTCATGTACACCATTCACACCATCATACTTAAACGTGACCATCTTTATGAAAAGAGTTGTAGCTAGTGCCTTTGAAGAGCCCATATATTGCTCTTCGATATGAGCAATATACTCCTTAACATTATTAGAATCAGGAATTGCTCCACGAATAGTGTTGCTAATGGAGCCTTTCATAATCGATATGGATATGCGATTGGAACGCTCCCACGCCTCTGAAGCAGCTTTAGCCTCAACAGTGCTTTCAGCCGTAATTGGTGGAGGGGCATTCACACGTAAGGCATAATCCAGATCAGAAACTCCAAGAATAATGTCAATCTACTCTTTCCATGAGGCAAAGTTTGTACCACTCAGGGATTCAATAAAGCAAAGACAACTCGTAATAGTAGCTGCATGATTAAATGCTAAAGGAAAACAAAAACAATCATCCAAATTACGACCTTTAGAGAAATCCACAAAATACAATAATAAATCATTAATGTTCAAATAAACTGAAAAGTAAACAGTTTATCTGTAAAAAGGTAAAATACACAAAAAAAAAAAAAAAAACTTTTTATTTAGAAATCTAAGGCATCATCAATAGCCTTCCGTTGGACCAACTATCAACATACAAGTGATATCTCTTTAAATCATTAGGAAAATCATGAGAAGTTGAAGTCACTTAAAAATTACATCACCGTTGGGTAGAAATAATTTAAGTTATGCAACTTAATATTTTTGTTTCATTTTATTCAATAACTAAAAACACAAATCTTCCGTTTGGCCGATTTATATTTTAAATTAATGAATATCTCATTAGGTGATTATAGCGTTAGCTTAATTTATCTATAAAAAAAAACTTCAGTTGGGCCAGTTAAAGCACACAAAGAAATCATGAGATTTTCTATGCTTGTAATTAAACTAGTATTAATGTATACCATAATTAAACATAACTTAGTGAAAACAATCAGTCAACCGAGAAGGAATAAGGCAAAGTAATGGACGTGTGAAATCATGAACTCACAAGGCAGTAGTAGTTCATTATCAAGCATGTGAGTTAAAACAGTTAATAATGAAATCATGAAACCATTTAAATAAATCCATAATTTTTTTTGCCATATATACTAGCAGTTGAACCATATGAATCTGTGAATCAATTTAATTATTTGTTAGACTTGTACACACAATCAAACACATGATCATGTTTTTCACATAAGCATAATGGACGTAAATTGAAGACATACCAGAACCAATTGACGCCATTAGTACAAAGCAATTGAATCCGATCAACTATAATGTAGAACGAGAGTCTTCAATTCAAGTGGGTAATGATTTTCACTCCCTTATCTATTTCACATGCAATGGAACATATGTATTTTATGGAGACAACTGATAGGGTAGAAGAACGTTAGAAACCCTAATCTCCAAAAGACTTTAAATAGATAAAGGGTGGAACCAAACCCTAAAGTGTAATCAAGGTGTAGAGATTTATTGTGTCTATTAAGATTTAATATACTTTAAGAGTATTAGATGACTAAATTAGATAAGCTCATAATGTTATTTGGCTAATATAATTAATTAAGGTTCTTACCCAATAATTAGTTTATTATAGAGTGATAACCAGGCTGGTACCATGCGATGGAATTATAACCGTAAAAGTTCATCATTATTTTTTTAAAACCGCTATAGTGCACTTTTTGGGGGAAAACAACGAAAATACTCTTAATGAAGGAAAGACGCAACACAAAGCCACTGTCTCAATTTGTGCGTTGGTAAAAAAAAATTGGGTGTCGCTCAAAAATTTTGGGATGTCGATAAAAAAATTTGATGTCGGTAAAAAAAATTAGGCATCGCACAAAAAATTTGGGGCTTCGTTCAAAATTTTGGTCATTGTTCAAAATTGAGCGTCGCTCAAAAGCCACTGCGTCAAAATTTGTAGGCGTCGTTCAAAATTTTTAAGCGTCGCTCAAAAGCCACTGCGTTAAAATTTTTGGGGTCTCGTTCAAAATATTTGAGTGTCATTTATGCTACCACCTCTCTCCAATATTCTTAATTAATTTCACATACGAAATATGTGAGTGTAGGCTTGGCCCAAATTGGGACCTCAATAAGGATATCGAAGATAATGTTGATGCTTTTACCAAGTTAGTTCAAGAAATAAAACAAACGGGTGATGAGCATATAGATAACTACACTTGTATTGTCCTATTAAATGCTATACCGAAATCTTACTCTGATGTTAAGTCTGCGATCAAATATGGTAGAGACCAAGTTAAACTTGATACGGTGATTAATGGGTTGAAGAGTAAGGAGTTAGATTTAAAGGTCAATAAAGGGAAGTCTAGTATGAGTGAGGTTAATATGGTTAGGGGTAGATCTCTCCATAGGAACAATGGAAAATCTCATCAAAATCAAAATCAAGGCCAAAATCAAAATTCGGGCAAGAGTAAAGGGAGAAGCAAAAGTAGGTCGAGCTCAAAGCAAAGACATAGAACTTGCTACAATATTGGTGAAGTAGGCCATTTTAAAAAGGAATGCCTTAATCTGAAAAGGAAAAATCAAAATCACGAACAAAACCAAGGTGATTGCAACTTTGCTTCTGGTAGTAATGTTTCTGCTGATGTGTTTATGGTTACTGACTCTTGTGATAATGTTGTGAATTCTGTGCATTCTGCTTGTGCTAGTGAATGGTTTATAGATTCTGGTTGCACTTATCACATGACACCATTGAAATCATTGTTTACTCTTATAGAGAAGTTAATGTTAGTTCTGTTTCTCTGGCTAACGAGAAAAAAATGTGATATACTTGATATTGGTGATATTGATTTGAAATGCAATTCTGGCTATGTTTTAACTTTAAAAAATGTGAGACATGTGCCTGAATTATGTAGCAATTTGATTTCATGTGCCTCGTTAGAGGATGATGGTTTGGAAGGAAAATGGGGTAAGGGTGTTACGAAAATAGTAAAGGGTCTTTAGTTATTGCAAAATGTGAAAAACGTCGGAACTTATATGTTTGTTGTGCTTTACCTATGTCTACTTTTGATATTTATGCTAATGTCGTTAAAGAGGATAAAACGATTTTGTGACATAAGAGACTAGGTCACATAAGTAATAAAGGGTTAGAAATTTTGCAAAAAAACAGGTGTTTTTGGAAATGAAATATTTTTTGGTTTACCTTTTTGTGATACTTGTGTTAAGAGCAAACATCATAAAGTGAGTTTTCCACCCCCTTCCCTAGGAAAGCATTCTAGCAAGAAATCCCTTGATTACATACATGCCGATGTATGGGGGCCCTCAGTGTGCCCACTCAAGGTGGTAATAGGTATTTTCTATCCATCATTGATGACTTTTCGCGAAAAGTCTAGGTTTTCTTAATAAGAGACAAATCTGATTCGTTTGAGAACTTTAAAACTTGAAAAGTTTTTATTGAAAATCAAACAGGAAAGAAAATCAAAATGCTTAGTACCAATAATGGATTAGAATTCTGCAATCATGAGTTTGATGAATTCTGTGCTATTCATGGTATTGGTCGACATAAAACTGTTCCCTATAACCCGCAACAGAATGGTGTTGCCGAGCGTATGAACAGGACTCTTTTGGAAAGAGTGAGAGCTATGCTCAATACTTCAGGTCTCTCCAAACGTTTTTGGGGGGAGGCAATTGTAACTAGCGCCTATATCATTAATAGGTCCCCCTCTATGCCTTTACATGGTAGATGCCCTGAAGCGGTCTTTATGGGCAAAGAGATTGATATCTCACATATGAGGGTGTTTGGTTGTGCGGCTTATGCACATTAAAGACATGAGAAACTTGAACCTAGGGCTGCTAAATATGTGTTTTTAGGGTACCTGGAGGATGTGAAGGAGTATAGACTTTGGTTAAAAAAGGAAAATGGTTTTAAAACCATAATAAGTAGGGATGTTGTCTTTAATGAACTTGAATTTCCTTGCTTGATTCCTGTTATACCTGTTAATGATGTTCCCCCTCCCCCGACTCCAATTGCGGTGGAGCAACCCCATGTTATTAATGATGTGCCAACCGAAAGTATGGAAATTGATCATGAGAATGTTGAAATTGAACACAATAAAGATGATGAAAATGTAGAGGATGAGCATGTCCCGGAAATAGAAAATCTAGATGACTACCAACTTGATAGGGACCGACCTAGACGGGAAGTTAGGTTATCATCTAGACTTAATGATTTTCATATGACATCTTTTGTGTTTAGTGTTTTCGAATCTCTTGACAATTGTGATGAACCTAAATCATACCATGATGCTTTAAAGTCTTCTCATTCTGCTAAATGGTTAAATGCTATGAAAGATGGAATTAACTCATTGCATGTTAACCAAACATGGACCTTGGTCCCTAAACCTAAAACATGTTCTCTTGTTGCTTGCAAATTGTTGCTTAAGGTTAAGACTGAGAATGAGAATGTTAGATTTAAAGCGCGTTTGGTTGCTAAAGGATTTACTCAAAAGGAGGGATATATTACAAAGAAATTTTTACTCCGGTTGTCAAATTTACTACGGTAAGAGTCATGCTTGCTTTAGTTGCTCAGTTTAATTGGGAATTAAAACAAATGGATGTGAAAACAACGTTTTTACATGGTGACTTGGATGAAAAATATTTCATGAGAGAATCCGAAGGTTTTGTTGATAAGAGAAATCCCGATTATGTGTGTTTTTTGAGAAAATTTTTGTATGGCTTGAAACAATCTCCTAGAATGTGGAACAAGAAGTTGGATACGTGTATGTTGTCTTTAAAATTCACTCGTAGCTCCTATGATCATTGTTTGTATTTTAAAGCCAACTCTTCTACTCCTGTGTTCCTATTGATTTATGTTGATGATATGCTTATTATCAATCCTTGTATTAAATCAATTGAAAATGTGCAAAATTGTCTTAGTGCGAATTTTGACATGAAAGATCTTGGAGATGCTAAAAAGATTTTGGGAATGAACATTGTTAGGGATAGAAAGAATTCCACTATTTCTCTTAATCAAATTTCTTATGTGCAAAAGATTTTGAGTAAATTTAGGATGATGGGTGTTAAACCTGTTGATGTGCCTCGAGGAGGATATTTCATCCTTAGTAAAAATCAGACTCCCCTAACTAACTTTGATAAAAAGCAAATGAAGAAAGTGCCTTATTCTAATGCGATTGGCTCCATTATGTATCTTATGGTTAGCACTAGACCTGATATAGCTTATGATATTAGTTGCTTGAGTAGATACATGTCTAACCCTGGTATGTCTCATTGGGAAGCAGTCAAATGGCTTTTTAAATATCTTGGTTATTCTGTGAATTATGGCTTGAAATTCTCCAAATGCAATGAAGGTGTTGTACTGAAAGGTTATGTGGATTCTAACTATGCTAATGATAGAGATAGTAGGAAGTCTACTACCTCTTATGTGTTCACTTTGTGTGGTTCATGTGTTAGTTGGAAATCTCAATTACAACCCATTGTTGCATTGTCTACTACCGAGTCTGAGTTTGTTGCAATAACTGAATCTTTTAAAGAAGCGACTTGGTTGAAAGGATTAATAACTGAAATTGGTTTTCTAAAGGAGAAAGTTGTGGTTTATTCTGACAGTCAGTCAGGAATTCAACTTTGCAAAAACCCTGTTTTTAATGATAGAACGAAACATATTGATGTTCGTTTTCATTACTTGAGAGATTTAATTGAAAAGGGTTTTATTTTACTAGAAAAAATTCCATCTCAGTATAATCCTGCGGATATGAATATGGAATACTTACCTGTGTTAAAATTTCAAACATGCTTGAAAATTTGAATTTTGATACCGGTGGTTGAATGCATGCTTCGTGTCCCTGTTTCCATACTTTGTGTTTGGAAAGTGAGTTTTGTCCCTTCTACAGTTTTTCTGTGAAAATCTGTCTCCCGTTCTTGTTTCCTTCTTTGGGTTGGATTAAGTTCGGGATAGGCTATGATGTTCCCCACTTATGTCCATGACTTCAATATGATGGTTGATCGATGTTTTAATTAATCTTTTTCCTTGCAAGTGGACAAGACTATTATAGAATAGTATTGGAAGCAAGGGTCGAACCCACAGAGACAAGTGATCACGAACAGTGCAATTTATTGATAGCAAATTATTAATCTAAAGGGGATTTTTATATTTATTTCTATTCTAAACTACTATTTATATTTAGATGTTTAACTAATTAGCAGTAATTACATATATGAAGATCTTATGGTGGGTGGCAATCTAGGATTCTGGGTTTCACTTGTATCTCCTTTATGTTCAATTCATAATAATTATCATTCAATTTCTTGGGTTCGTTCATTAAAGATAGATATAGACTGTTGAACAATTGGTTCAACCTCCATCCCCGCAAAATTCATCAATTCTATATCCTAAACACAAGAACTGTCAATCTAGCTGTCACCTAGATTTATGATCTATCTGTCACCTAGATCATGTATGAACTTGGTCCTAACTTATCACTCTCGTGCATCGATAGGTCCAATTTATTGTGATGGTGAGCCAGTGTACGTCATATGCACATTGGTCATGCAATTATCCGCACCTCTAGGCCTTTATTATTTGCGATTACATTCATTTGTTCAAAGCAAAATAATATAGGGATTGATAAACAACACAATCAACAAGAATTGAATGATCATATATAAGAATTAAAACATAAATTCGATACAAGTTACCTCCCACCTCCTAGATTATGGATGATTTAGTTCATCATAGACAATGAACAGCACATGGAGATGATTGGATACATGATTTGATCTTCAATACTTGTAATTACACAATCTAATTATGATATACAATCTAAAAACTACCTAAAATCTACCTAAGACTGCTTTCAGCCGTCTCTCCTCTCTTGGCTCTCGGCATCTAACTTCAATATATACTCGGGAGTTGTAATCCAATCGAATCACTGTGTGAAAATCCGAAAATAGCGCATTCTGACCACCTTGCGGTCGCAAGGTGTTGGGTACCTGCGTCGCATGAGGTCTCAAGTGTCGGCCTTGGGCTTGCCTCTTCCCGTCTTGCCTACCTTGCGGTCGCAGGTCGATGTACCTTGCGTCATGAGTCTTGGTCTGGCGATCTTTACTTTTCTTCATTTTTCCTCTTTGGGCCCTTCTTGAAATTTGCACTTAAAACCATGGAGTTTCGCTTATGTTCACTAAAAACCCTGAAACTTACAAAACTCACTGAAAATATATATTAGTAGCCAAAAGCCTCGTGAAATAGCATAATATAAGTCATAGAAGCATATAAAATCGACGTATACAATACATCGATCAAATACCCCCAAACTTAAACTTTGCTCGTCCACGAGTAAATAATACTTATAAATACCAAAGCATATAAATAACAAAAATGAAAATCTTTTTGGAGGGTGACACTATTTACACTCCTCTATAAACCCATAAACTCAAGGAAACTCTTTCGAGTGACTCGACTAAACAAATAAATACAAAAACTAATAAATACAAAAGCAATTAAAAATTAAACTAAAAATAAACATAAAATCTTTTTGGCTTCATTCTCAAGTTATAAGTGTATGACATGCAAAGCAGTCTCAGTTCGATGCTCACCACATATATAAGTTTAGTCACATAAAACCAACTGATATTTTCGTAAAACTGCTCTACTTCTAATTTCTCCGTGTGTGTGTGTGATCACCAGTCTTAAACAATATCTTAACTAAAACAGTTTTATTAAGCTAAACACCACATTCATATGAAAATCAAAGTTTAATAGAAAATCATGCATTAAAGAATTATGAGATCTACCATCCAAACCCGGTCAGTTACAGACAGAAAAGTCCCAAGGATTTCAAAGACTTATACATCCATCCCATGCACTTCTATGTATGACATACAATGCTCTCCTGTCCAAATGACTTGTAATAGCTAAGATTATGCTAACACAGTGAGCTTTAGGGCGAATAATAGTGAACATGAAGTGTTTGATCAATTCCATATGACTCACTTAACAGTTAAAATAGCATAAGCATTGACAAGAAGATCATTAGGTCTTTATTTAGCTTGTAATGTAAGGCCAAGGTGTTGGGGGATTTGATGGAAAGGGATTGGAATTCAAAGTGAGAGAGTAAGACTACCCTTTATCCCTCATACTTCCAAGCAATAAGAAGTTTTCCCTATTTAGGCTAGGACATGCAAAGACTAGAAATGGAGGGGTGCTTTTCGTTACTTTTCAGTTTTCTTCTTCCCCCCCCCCCCAAACTTGTTTTAGGCAATATATACTTCTAAAAAAATATCACATCATTCTTACCAGCATGATTTTTCTAACATATTTTCTCTTGAAAGTTATGCTTCCATTTGAATCTTTGTTACACTCTTCTTCTTCCGTTTTATTTTTCGTCGATACATATTTTTTTTTCTTTTTCTTTTTTTTATTTTTTTCGACGACGGAAAGAAGAAGTATTCCGAAAAATAGCCTAACTGAAAAGAAGTGGTCCTCCAAAAATCAATTTCCCCACCCACATCCTACTCTCTCAAAGGGTAGGCTAAAAGTGTATACACTACTAGAAACAGTGCCTTCAGCGACGGAATTCTTAGCAACGGAAATTTAGCATTAGCGACGGAATTTATCAGCAACGGAAAATTCCGTCGCTGAAAGCTTGACGGAATCAGCGGCGCAATTGAGCATCAGCGCGGAAGTGAACATCGACAACGAAATTTCTCGATGTGGCCAATTTTCCGTCGCTAAAGTGACAACAGCTACGGAATTTTGCGTCGCTGAAAATGAAACTAAATTCTGAATTATTCAGCGACGGAATTTTCCGTCGCTAAAGGTCTGCTAGCGACGGAATATTCCGTCATAAAAATTTAGTTCAGTTATTCAGCGACGGAAAATTCTCGCTGAAAAATCATAAATGAAAATTAAATTATAATTAATATAAAATATCAATAATATTTGAAATTAAATTGAAATTAAATTAAAATAATATTTGAAATGTTAATTTAATAATATAATATCAATAATTAAAATGATTAGCATCAATATAATTACAAAAATTAAAACATTCACATTACAACAACTTAATGTAACTTAACGTAGCGTAACGTTAACTTAAAAGAAATTAAATTAAAATAATATTTGAAATGTTAATTTAATAATATAATATCAATAATTAAAATGATTAGCATCAATATAATTACAAAAATTAAAACATTCACATTACAACTTAACAACGTAACTTAACTTAACTTAAATTGAAATTAAATTAAAATAATATTTGAAATGTTAATTTAATAATATAATATCAATAATTAAAATGATTAGCATCAGTATAATTACAAAAATTAAAACATTCACATTACAACAACTTAACGTAACAACAGCAATAGCGTTGGCAACAGCAACTTAGCGTGGCGTGGCAACTAAACGTGTCGTGTCGTAACTTAGCGTGGCGATGAGTAACAACTTATAAATGTAGCGTGGCAGCAACTTAAGCAACGTCAAATAGCAACTTAACCTAAACAGCAACCATAGCAACATGGCAACTTAACGCAACAACAGCGTAGCGTGGCTTAACGTGGCTTAACAACTTGGCAACTTAAACATAGCAACAACAGCAACAACATAGCAACAGCAACATAGCAACGCGTGGCGTGGCGTGGCTTAGCAACTTAACTCGACAACAACAGCAGCAGCAACAGCTTAGCGTGGCGTGGCTTAAGCAACAGCAGTAGCGTGGCAACTTGCAGCAACTGCAGCAACGTGGCATGGCAACGGGCAACAGCAATTTAACGTAACATGGCAACAGCGTGGCTTAATAGCGTGGGCAGCAGCAACTTAGCATAACAACTTAGCAGGCTTAGCGTGGCAAATTAACTTAAGCGTGCGTGGCAACAGCGACAAGCAGCTGGCAAGTTGGCGTAACATAACAACGGCTTAGCGTGGCGTGGCAACTGAACTAGCAACAGCAGCAGCACGTGGCAACATTAGCGTGGCGTGGCAACCGCAATAGCGTGGCGTAGCAGCAGCAAGCGTGTGTGGCAACTTAGGCGTGGCTTAAGCGTGGCATTGTGGCAACATGGCAGCAACGTAACTTAACTGGCTTAAACCGCAGCACATAACAGCAACTTAACTTCAGCCGTGGCAACTTGGCAGCAGGCAACTTAAGTGGCAACTTAACATGGCAACGCGTCAACGGCAACCCAGCGTGGCGCCATTGGCAACAGCAGCAACAGCAACTTAACGGCATGGCAACCAGCAACTTAAGCGTGGTAACTGGCAGCAGCAGCAGCAGCAAACGCAACTTTGCGTGGCACAAGCATGGCAACAGCAGCAAACGTGGCAACTTAATGGCAATGTAGCGTGAACTTAAGCAGCGAGCGTGGCAACTGGCAAGCGTGTGTGGCAGCAGCAGCACCTTGGCTTAACATAGCGTGGCATTAACAAGCAGCAAGCGTGAAATGTGTAGCAAGCAAGTTAGCAACGAATTATTATGGTAACTTAACATAACAACAAACTTAGCAACAGCAGCAACTTGGCTTAGCGATAGCGATAGCGTGGCGTGAAAGCAGCAACTTGCAGCGTGGCATTAGCGGCAATGGCTTAACAGCCAACCAGCGGCAACTGGCAATGCAGCAGCAACGGCAGGCAACTTAGCGTGGCGACAACTGGCTTAGCGTGGCCAACCCAGCCTTATTGTGAGGTGGCAAGCAACTAGCAACGTAATGTAACTGGCAGGCAGCGGCAACAACAGCGTGGCAAGCGGCAATGTGATTAGCCAGCAGCAACGTGGCGTGGCAGCAACATGGCGTAACATGGCAACTAACGTGACAGCAGCAACGTGGCAAGCAGCTTGGCGTGGCTTAGTGGCAACTTAGCAACGTGGCGTAACCAGCAACAAGCGTAATGTGGCAACAGCAACAGCAAGCAGCAACTTGTGACTTAACATGGCAACAACTTAAGCAACAGCTTAGCGTGGCATTAACAACAACAGCAGCGTGGCGTGGCAATTTAGAACTTAAGCGTGATAATGACAGCAGCAACAACGCAGCAACGTGGCGTGGCAGCAACAAATGGCATTAATAGCAGCAGCGTGGCGTCAACTTAAGCAGCAAGTGAACAGCGGCAATAGCGTGGCAGCAGCAACGTAACATGGCAGCAACGTGGCAACCAGCAAGCGTGGCAAGCAACTTAGCGT
>JABEVN020001529.1:0-24524 GCA_013146195.2 Codonopsis lanceolata
GGTACTTACAATCTATTGAAAAGATTGTAGTAGCGGAAAGACTTTCAAAGTAGTGTTTCAAGTCCGCCGATAGGACTACCTGTAGACCTTTGACAAGTTACTTAAGTTCTCAATAAAAAGGTAAAGATAAATAAAGCAATAATCAAATCAATAATCGAGACAAACAAGAAAGGAATAAACACAAGTATTTTACGATGGTTCACACTATAAAGAGTGCTACGCCCACCACCAAGGCAAATCAACCTTGATTTAAATAGTGCACTATATTTTCTATTAGATCTATTACAAAGAATATTCCCAATGGATCGTGTACAAAATATTGACTTGTATTTGGGGTTAAGGAATTAAATATACGTGAAAACAAGATATTTAATTCGTGTAAGCTATAGCTATAGAATGAATAACAACAAGAAGTAGAGAAATAAATGTTGATGCATGGCTTCTTGTTGTGAGGACTTCTAGATCTGTTGAGGATCTCTTGAATGCACCGAGTAATAATAAGACTTGGAGTTTAGTAGAGATTCGAGTAGTTCTTCAAGTGTTCGATCGATGTATGTACAGGTGTTTTTCTCCAATCTTTAATGGCAACATTTATAGCAGTGCAATCTTGAGCGTTGGAGAAGACGAAGACTTTAACAACTCTATTATGAATGCATTAAATGCATGGGGCTGTCAGTCAAGAAATTCATCTTCACATATATCTAGAGCATGGAATGATTTCTGAGATCTTCTAAAAGTGGGGCAATCTGGGTGACAGTCTTCTTTCCTTCTTTCCTTTGCTCGATCGAAAAGTCTTTCGCTTTCGGAAGGCGCCGGGGATTGAGTGTCGGGAATGTCTCAATTTAAATTCAAACATTGATGAAGATAAATTTGAATTGATCCTTTTAATCATTATCGGATGTGACACATCATGATTGACCAGGATACAAGGTTCCGCCGCCGAGTGGAGTTTGTACCGTCTGCCAAGCAGGTATCTACTAACTGTGAAGTCCTATAAAAAATATGCTTGGCAAAGTTATTGCCACGCCAATGTATGTAAAGCAGATATAAATCTAATACAAATAAGAATCAATAGTGTCTTTATGTCAATATGCTTAGTTCTAGAGTGTTGAACAAGATTTTTTGCTATACTTATGGCATTTGGTGTTGTCCAATACATGGTTAGTGCATTGCTGTAAGCCATAATCTCTTGATCATTTGATTCATCCATAAAAGTTGTGTACACCCACTACCAGCAGATATGTATTCAGTCATTGAAAGGGCAACAATTTTGTTTTTACTAAACCAATAAATCAAGTTGTTTCCCAAATAAAACATCCACCGAGGTACTTCTCATATCATCAACACTACCAAATCAAGATCACTAAAACCAACAAGATTGGTGTCGGTGTGTCTTGTGTACCACAAATCCCATGGCACAAGTCTCACCAACATACCTAATTATCTTTTGACTGCCTTTCAAGTGAGAGACTTTTAGGGTTTGTTGTTTGATACCTAGCACACACATTATACATGATGTCTGACGGGTGGCAAATACAAATGTACTTCCTATCATGCTCCTATATAATGTATGGTCAATACTTTCAGATTTTTCATCTTTGTTAAGTTTATTGGATGTACCCATAGGGGTTTTCTTTTGTTTTTCATTCTCAAGATTGAATTTCTTCACCAAGTTAAGAGCATACTTGGCTTGAGATATGAACATCCCTTCGTGTAGTTGTTTTATCTGAATTCCTAAAAAATAAGTCAACTCCCCTACCATACTCATCTCAAAAAGTGGAAGTCATGCAATTAAATACTCTTTTCCAAGGACTTGAGGTGGACCCAAACACAATGTCCTCAACATAAATTTGTGCTATCAAAATGTGTTTATCTTGTTTTTGAATAAAAGAGTTTTGTCCACCTCTCCCCTTCTAAACCCACTTTTCAAAAGATGGTCTCGTAAGTCTCGCATACCAAGCTCTAAGAGCTTGTTTGAGACCATACAAGACCTTTTTAGCTTTTAAACACATGATTGGGTTTATGGGGGTCCTCAAAACCCTTTTATTGCTCAACAAAAACTTCTTCTTCAATGATGCCATTTAAGAAAGCACTCTTCACATCCATTTGTTGAATAGTTATATCAAGAAAGCAAGCAATGGCAAGAAGCGGACGAATGGACTCAATACGGGCAACAGGAGCAAAGGTTTCATCAAAATACACCCCCTCAACCTGTGTATACCCTTGAGCCACAAGTCTTACTTTGTTTCTTATTATTTCTCTCAATTCATTTGTTTTGTTTTTGAAAATCCATTTTGTTCCAATAACATTTACAGAAGTGGGTCTAGGGACAAGATACCAAACATTGTTTTTAGTGAATTGGTCAAGTTCTTCTTGCATGGCATTTATCCAACACTCATCTTTAAGAGCTTCATTCACATTTTTGGGTTCAATGGTGGAAACAAAACAAGATGCATGGATTTCTTCAAATTCTAGAGTAGATAAGCAAGCAAGTTTTCTATAATCCACCATACCTTTTCTTCTAGTTGACACCCCATCCTAAACATTACCTATGATTTGAGAAGTGAGATGCATTTTCTGAATTTTGCTTGGTATGTCATATCCCCGATCGCTAAACCGACCGATTCTCGCTTGTTCTAAGTCTGCTTTTAGCTTCGTCAAGTTTTCAATGTGACTTCCGATGTAGCTACATTCTGAATCACATTGGGTGTCACATTCTCGAATCACATCGCTTGAACTTCCCCGACCAGCCGCTGATCGCTACCGTTCACCGGATTCGATGCCGGTTCTCGATCGTTATCTCCAAAATCAAGAATACCTGAAACATCTTCTTCAATGGTTTTGTAGCCAACATCCGTTAAATCATCAAAGACAATGTTCATAGATTCCATAATAGTCTTAGTCCTAAGATTAAAGACTCTGTAAGCACGACTATTAGTGGAGTATCCCATGAAAACACACTTGTCACTTTTAGAATCAAATTTGGAAAGATGATCTCTATCATTGAGAAGGTAGCACACACAACCAAATACATGAACATATTTTAAGGTTGGTTTCTTTCCTAGCAAGATTTTATAAGGTGTCATTGTGCTACCTAGTCTCAAGAAAACCCTATTTTCAATGTGACAAGCTGTATTTAAAGCTTCAGCCCAAAACCTTTTTGCCAATTTTTTTGAGGTCAACATAACCCTAGCCATCTCTTGAAGTGTCCTATTCTTTCTTTCCGCCACTCCATTTTGTTGTGGAGTTTTGGGAGCAGAAAATTCATGAGAGATGCCATTAGATGCACAATAGTTAAAAAAAAGGAGGAGTTTTCATATTCCGTGTCTTGATCTGATCTAATTCTAATTAGCTTTAGATCATACAAGTTCATACCACGGGTGTACCAGATTTTAAATGCCTCAAAGGTTCCAGATTTTTCTCACAAGAAAATTACCCAAGTGTATCTAGAAAAATCATCCACACAAACGAAGGTGTATTTTTTATTTCCTAAACTTTCTACCTCAATGGGACCCCTGAGATCTGTATGAATCATCTCAAGACACCTAGATGTGGAGCACTGAGACAATCCGAATTCTACAAGGACTAGGATTAGTAGAGAGGAACTAAATACTACATACCGAATCCATAGATTTTATTACCATATGATGAAGCTCACAAGAAACCCAGTTGACAAAGGATTTATAAAGAGATTTAGTTTCCAAATATGATACAACAAAATCTAATTAAAGATTTTGGTTCCAAAAATAACACAACTAAATCTAATTAAAGATGTGAAGTCCTAAAATAACCAAAACTTGTCAAAAATGAATTTTGACCATGAAAGGGGAAACAAGTAAAAATAGGCATGACCAAGGTAAGCAACTTCTCTGTGCTGAAAGATATTGTGATGACCATGGGATCGACCACAACTTCTCTGCTGTCGGGACTCATCAACAAAATGGTGTAGCTGAACGAAAGAACAGAACACTTATTGAAGCAGCAAGAACTATGCTGCCAGAAGCTAAACATCCGAAATACTTCTTGACAAAAGCCGTCAACTCTGCTTGCTTCACCCAAATTGATCCCTGGTAAACAAGTTTCATAATAAAACTCTATATGAAATATGGAGAGGAAGAGCCCCAAATGATGAGATCCTATCAAGCCTAACTCTGTGTCAAAGTCAAATGTTGATCAAGCATGGAGAGTACGTGATTGATCAAGAAACCAAGTGCCCAATAAATCAAATTAACTTTTTAAGAGGCGTGGAATATGCTTGGAAGATTCATGAGTTCTACACCAACTTGATTCGTGGGTTCATTGAAGATTCGGGTTACTATAATGGTTACTCGACGAGATTGAAGAGGCTGAACTTGAAGAAGCCAAGGGAGGTGGTGAACATAATTTAGAATAAAAGGAACGAAGCCGATGATTCTAGAGAGCTTGCAGACGCATGGTTAAATAGGCTTGCGACCGCAAGGTGCCATTTTATGTCGTATCAGCCTTAAAACAATTCATTATGGAAAAGAAAGCCTTCAAATGGGTCCTCATATATTCAGATATGACTTGAGGAGCTTTTAATAACTATTGGAGGACTTTTGGGGGCAAAATGCAATTTTAGAAAATAGGCCCTTGTAGAAAAATGGGATTATTAGGGTTTTCATTATTTTAGTTATTTTTAGGGTTTCGTTTTCTCCAAGTATTAGGGTGATGTGGTAAAATCACAGCTTGGGCCGTCCATGTGATGGGTAGGATATTTGGGCTTTGAATCACCTTCCTTGAGCCTGTTAAGATCACATGAAAACCTGAGTGGAAGTGCAAGGCAGGGCCTCGCGAAACCCCTCCGGCGTTAGAGTAAGTCTCGTGTTTAAGTCTAAAAGCAAATTGACAGAGTGCCAAGGCTCAAGAAAGTGTGTGTACCTTGTTTGTGATTATGGAGAGGTATTTATAGGCCCCCAAGGTGGTTGAATCCGTCTAGGATTCAGTTTCCCTGGTTACCAAATCAATCAAGGAGAGAATCCCTTGATTTTAGGCATGATAGGCGGCTGGCCGAGTAGATGTAGGAGCAGATAAGACAAGTATCCTGCTCAAGTATGGAAACCTTTGACTTGTCTTGGAGAGCAAGCCGCCGGTGCTTCCTGCTTGGTGTGTGC
The DNA here is from genome assembly GCA_013146195.2 of Codonopsis lanceolata. NCBI lineage: Eukaryota > Viridiplantae > Streptophyta > Magnoliopsida > Asterales > Campanulaceae > Codonopsis > Codonopsis lanceolata. The sequence goes on from JABEVN020001529.1 coordinate 5,133, forward strand.
CCGGGCAAGCAAGGCTCTCCTTGGGTGTCCAATGTGCACTGCTCCTGAACTTGTTGTAGATCCAAGGGACGACCCCTGGTCGGGCAGGCAAGGCCAATGTTCGACTAGGTTTGGACGAGATGAATTTGGTTTCTCTGCTAAATATGTGTGATGTCTGGGCATGGCCCCTGGTCGGACAGGCAAGGCCTATGTCCGTCCAGGTTTGGATGGGAGTTACACTACTCGCTGCTCGATGCTTATATTACTTTGTTCGCTAGGCCAGTGGGCCCCACGTCGACTATGCTCGTGACTGGCACGTGATGCTGGCTCGTGCCTTGCTCGTGACCCGGCTTGGGCCGGGCATATCAGTGGCCCCTAGCTCCTTGTCTGGCGGGCATTCATGCTCGGAGCGGGGAGCGTTTAGATTGCATACTCGCACGGGCTCTAACACTTGTAAATTTTCAGAAAGGTAGAAAGGACTTCGGAGGTCAGTTGTGTGGAAGGTAGTGGAAGCTTTTCGAAATACCCCGGGAGTGTGTCAAGGAAGCTTGTCTTGGCGGCGTATCGGGTGAGTGGGGATGGGGCGCGTGAGCCGTCACAAGCAGAGATGATTTGATGGGGTACAGAGCACGAAGCAGTGCATTTAATACGTGATGATGATTAGTCGTCGATTCCCAGGCGTCGCTTCGGGCTCCGCCCCTTTCCCCCCAAAACCCTTCAGCCTCGGCCTATAAAAGGCAAGCCCTACTTCCTCTTTTCTCTTTTATCGTCCTAAAGCTTTTGAATCTTTAGAGAGAGAAAATCTTGGTGAGCTTCCATTGCCGATTTCCAAAGCTTTCAAGACTCCGGTGACTTTATTGAATCAAATCCCGCCGCTCATTCGTTCCAAGCGTTTCTTATTTTGGAAGAGCTGCTTTCTTCTTTCAGTTCCTTACAGAAGACATTCCACATCAAAATTAACAGTAAGTTTTCTGAGCCCTTTTTATCCCATTCTGTTTTCGATGTTTTCTGGGTTTTCTGGGTTTTGGGTTGGCTTTTGGCTTCCTCCCTTTCATCTTCACCCGTCTCTGTTAGGGTTTAAGAGGGATAGACCGCCCCTAGGAAGAGATCGAGGAATAGACCCCGTGGTCTTGCTCGCTAGGTGGGCATGGCCTCTTTGGGTTGACCTAGACTTAGGATTTCTTCCCCTTCTTTGCTTTACCAGTTACCCGGGCATGAGACTGATACCATTTCCCTCGATCTCTTTGTAGATGTCTAACATGTCCGAGAATGACCGCGAGGCTTTTAGCTACGGCGGGAAGAACGACTCGCTAAGCAGCGAGAAGTCCCCTTCCATTGGCAGTGAGAGCGACGAGGGAGCCAAATCCATGGCCGAGCCTACGGTTTAGAGGCGTGTAACTGCCCCCGTGGTAGATTTAACTGACTCCTCTAGCGAGGAAGACTCCAGCGAGGATAGTGTGACCGGTGGCTTCACTGTTGGGTAAGGCCTCAACCAGCAGGCAGCCCCTGTTGGAGATTCGGCTGGGCAAGTAAGAGCCGAGCAAGGCGAGGTGGCCGGAGAGGCTTCGGATGCCGATAAGGTAGATGACATGCCGTTTGCCCGGTGTTTTAAGAAAACTGGTCGTTCTCAGGTGGAAGCCACTCCTGAGCAGGACCATGTCCCTCTTGCTCACTGCTATAGCATGGCTGGAGGCTCTCGAGTGGAGGTTGCTCTTGAGGAGGTTGTGGAGGAAGAGCCCGAGTGGTATGTGAACGCGGATGAGAGCCGCTATGCCGCTCACTGGGCCATGCTGGACACAGCGGATAAAGTAATTGCGTGGCTCACGTCTCTCGGCATTGATCCTGCCTAGTACCGGGCCAGCAAGATGGATGTGCCCACTGGGGTCAAGCTTTCCGTGACGAGCACGAGCTCTTTTTTCGCCGATTTCTTTCTAGGGTGGACTCGCCTCCCACTGGAACCCTTCCTGGTGGACTTCTTGCACGAGACCAAAGCCGTGCACTGTGACCTAATACTGAACACTGTCCGTGCCATCACAGCCTTCACGGGGGTGAGTAGGCTGCTAGGGTTTGAGCCAGACATGTATTTGCTTCGGAAGCTATTTATCTTAGCCCCGAGCACAGGTGGGAGGATTGGAGTGAGGGCCAACTCTAGTTTTTTGAGGTTACTATCTGAAGTTCTTGGGAAGGTGGAATCTCCGGGACAGAGGGCCCCTTTATCGAATCTGAATTCTGAATTACAGGGCATCAGAGAGATCAAGATCCCCAAAGCCTCTAAAGTAGGACTTGAGGAGATTGGGGCCGCTGTCAAGGCATTGAAGGGTCTTGTGCGCTCTGCCAGTGATAGAGGAGAAACGAGAAGCGTGTCGGCCAGCAATTTCTCCTTGATTGGAAAGAGCTGGTCTGTAATCCACGCTATCTTTGCCTGGCCGGAGTGATGCGGGCATAGATCCCCGACGTGGAGCCCCTTCTCGTCCATGTGCCCGAGAGACCTCATCCGTAATGGGATGACTGTCATGGACAAATGTTTAAGCACAAGTGTGTTGAGTGCCAACTGCTGGGTCCGGGTGGAGATTGCCGGCAGGTCTATGAAGATCGGGATGGTAGTCTTTGAAATTACACTGTTGTTTTTGTTTTGTTCATCTTTTGAAGGCTAATGAGCCGGTGGCCCTACCCAAGGTGCCCTTCGGTCCTCCTGCTAAGAAGGCACCGGGCTTGGGCAAGGCCACAAACCCGGTCAAGAAGGCGCCGGTGCCAAAGGTCATCATCCCTCCCCGCAAAGAGACCACGCCAAAAGAGGTCGTGGTGATCATCGATAATGCAATATTAGAAAACAGATAATTAGCGACAGAAGTATTAGCGACGGAAAATTCCGTTTCTAATTAGCGACGGAAACTTTAAATTAGCGACATAATTCCGTTTCTAAATTAATATTAGTGACGGAATTTCGTCTGTTGCCAAATTTCGTCGCAAAAAAGCATCTTTTAAGAATATTCTACATATCTCCGTCGCCAATTTTTTTGGAAATGTGTGCCAACATTAGTGACGGAATTTCCGTCGCTAATATCAATATTTCCGTCGTTAAATTTAATAAATTAGCTACGGAATTTTCGTCGCTAATATCAATATTTCCGTCACTAAATTTAATAAATTAGCTACGGAATTTCCGTCGCTAATGTACTAAATTTAGTTTTTGTGTTTCGTCGCTAATGTACTGAATTTAGTTTTTGTGTTATATTTATAGACATAGTTAACATCATTAATCTATGATATTCAACTTATCTCACAACTTTATATATTTAAAGAAAAAAATTGAGAAAATTAAATAAGTAAGTCATTTTGCATTTGTATGTGGTCACACTGTGTTATCTCTAGCCAATTCCTTAATATATATATATATATACATATATACGCATTAATCATTAGAATTTTTATTTTTACTCAATTTTTTTAAACATAGTATTTGTTGAACTTTAAATCATATGATGAAATTAATCAACTGAATCAAACAATATTGAAACGCAATGAAACTACAAAGTAAAATTTATTTGGATTTAACTGTTGAACATTAATTAGTGGATTTCTATATATAATTTAAAAATATAATATCAATAATTAAAATGATTATCATCAATATAATTACAAAAATTAAAATATTCACATTACAACTTAACATAACTTAACGTAATATAACTTAACATAACGTAACATAACTTAACGTAATATAACGTAACGTAACGTAACATAACGTAACGTAACGTAACGTAACTTAACTTAACGTAACTTTACTTATCATAACTTAACTTAACATAACGTAATGTAACTCAACTTAACGTAATATAACTTAACATAATTTAACTTAATGTAACGTAACTTAACGTAACGTAACATAATGTAACTTAACTTAACGTAACTTAAAGTAACGTAACTTCATTTAACTTAACTTAACTTAACTTAAAGTAATGTAACTTAACTTTAACTTAATGTAACATAACTTAACACGCTACGCCTATTGGCGAAATGTTATAATTGACTACTATGGACCATTATAAGATGAAAACACCCTACTCCTATTGGCGAAATGGTATAATGGAGTACGATGGACCATTATAAGATGAAAACACGCTACGCCTATTGGCGAAATGTTATAATGGACTACGATGGACAATTATAACATGAAAACACGCTACACCTATTGGTGAAATGGTATAATGGAGTACGATGAACCATTTTAACATGAAAACACGCTACGCCTATTGGCGAAATGTTATAATGGACTACAATGGACCATTATAACTGGAAAGCACGCTACGCCTATTGACGAAATGGTATAATGGAGTACGATTGACCGTTATAACATGAAAACACGCTACGCCTATTGGCGAAATGGTATAATGGAGTACGGTGGACCATTATAACATGAAAACACGCTACGCCTATTGGCGAAATGGTATAATGGAGTACGATGGACCATTATAACATGAAAACACGCTATGCCTATTGGCGAAATGTTATAATGGACTACGATGGACTACATAATTTAACGTAACGTAACGTAATGTAGTTTAAGTTAACGTAACTTAACGTAACTTAACTTAACTATATTAACGTAATTTAACTTAACGTAATTTAACTTAACGTAACGTAACTTAACGTAATGTAACTTAACTTAACTTAACTTAACTTAACGTAACGTAACGTAATGTAACTTAACTTAACTTAACTTAACTTAACGTAACTTAGCTTAACTTAACGTAATGTAACTTAACTTAACACGCTACACCTATTGGTGAAATGTTATAATGGAGTACGATGGACCATTATAAGATGAAAACACGCTACGCCTATTGGCCAAATGGTATAAAGGAGTACAATGGACCATTATTACACTTAAAACACGAAAACAAGCCGCTAAATGGTAAAATCAAAATGTTATAATGGACTATAATTATTACATGAAAACATGATATTTATTGCCTAAATATAATACACATGCGAACCATTATAACATGTTATAATGACTTATTGGCATGACCATATAACATGAAAACATGATACGCTATTGGTGAAATGTTATAATGGAGCATTTTATGAACCTATTGGCCAAATGCCCTATTGGCAATGATACGATAATGGAGCAATAATTATAACATGAAAACACGCTTACACACCGTATTAAATATTTTAATGGACGAATGGATAATGGAGTACCATTATAACATGAAAGCACGCTACACCTATTGCGAAATATTATAATGGACTATTGAAAACATCTACGATATTGACGAAATGGTATAATGGAGTAATACGATGGACCATTATAACATGAAAACACGCTAGACCTAATGGCGAAATGTTATAATGGACTACGATGAACTATCATAACATGAAAACACGCTACGTCTATTAGCAAAATGGTATAATGGACTACGATGGACCATTATAACGTGAAAACATGCTACGCCTATTGGCGAAATGGTATAATGGAGTACGATGGACCATTATAACATGAAAACACGCCATACGCCTATTGGCGAAATGTTATAACTTAACGTAACGCAGTTAACTTAACTTCTTTAACGAAATTTAACGTAACGCACTTCAACTTAACGCAACGCAACTTAACTTAACTTCCTAACGTAACGCAACTTAACTTCTAACGTAACCAATGTAACGTTATATTTATTAACTTATGTAACTTAACGTAACGCAGTTAATCCCAACTTAACGCAACGCTACGCAACTTAATGTAACGTAACTTAACGTAACGAACGCAATATAACGCAATGCAACGCAACGCAACTTAACGCACGTAACGCAACTCACTTGTCTTAACTTAACTTAACATAATGTAACTTAACTTAACACGCTACGCCTATTGGCGAAATGTTATAATGGACTACGATGGACCATTATAAGATGAAAACACGCTACGCCTATTGGCGCTTAATGGTATAATGGAGCATGATGGACCATTATAACATGAAAACAAGCTACGCCTATCAAGCGAATGTTAAATAACTTAACGTAACGTAACTTAACGTAACGTAAGTTAACTTAACTTAACGTAATGTAACGTAACGTAACATTATATTTATTAACTTACGTAACTTAACGTAACGTAACGTAACGTAACTTAATGTAACGTAACTTAACGTGACATAATGTAATGTAACTTAATGTAACGTAACGTAATGTAACGTAACGTAACATAATGTAACCACTTGTCTCAACCTCGGGCCTCCGGGTTTTACTGATGCTGGCTGGTCTGGGTTTTTCTCAGATTTGGCTGCAGTCCAACCAGTGGTCTTAACTTACGTAACTTAACTTACATAACTTAGCGTAACGTAAGTTAACTTAACTTAACATAACATAACGTAACGTAACTTAACGTAACATAGCGTAACTTAACTTACGTAACTTAACGTAACGTAACGTAACTTAATGTAACATAACTTAACGTGATGTAACGTAACATAATGTAATGTTACGTAACGTAACTGAACGTAACGTAATGTAATTTAACTTACGTAACGTAACGTAAGGTAAGTTAACTTAACTTAACGTGACTTAACGTAACGTAACATAACGTAACCACTTGTCTCAACCTCGGGCCTCCGGGTTTTACTGATGCTGGCTGATCCGAATTTTTCTTAGATTTGGCTGCAGTCCAACCAATGGTCTAAACGCATCTCCTCTCTCTCTCTCTCAGATCTGCGTATACTCCAAGCTCTCTCGCCATCACCACCTCCAATCGAATGTAATGTAACATAACTTACTAATATTATATTATATAATATTATAATATTTAACTAAATTAAATTGGATTTGATAATTTAATAATATTATATTATGCATCACGTAAACACACTTTTTTTATTAAATTAAATTAAAGATAAAAGCTATAAATTGAAAGTATAAATAAATAAATAAAAATCAAATAAAACTGTTTTTTCTATTTAATAAATTAAATTCAAGATAAACAAACACAATGTAAATTATATTGTATTTATAATTAACTGATAACTAAAAACACCAAAACAAAACCTAGGTATAAATACAACTCTAAACCCTAATCTCAAACACACACTCTTTTTAAACACACGAAATTCACTCCATGTCCTCTCTCATCACACGACCTCATCTTCCAAACCCGCCGTCTTCGTCAAATCCACCACAGCTGTCGTCTTTGCCCATCCACATCCAGCCGACCAAGCTTCATCTCCATCTCTCACCTTCATCTCCTAAAGCAACCCCAGCCACCGACCTCGTCCTATTCCAGATCCGGCCGATCCCGTAATTTCTCAGCCCTCAGATCTCTTTCTTTACAGAGCCCCAACGCCATCCTTCATCTTTGTTCATCTCCGGCATCAATTTCATCCGTCATCTCCGTTCACCTTTTCTCCATCTCCGACGCAGAAACATTCTCAGTGAGAATTGCGAAGATGGTGGAAAGATAAAACAAAGGGGGAAAGGAGGAGGTTGTTACCAGAGAGTACACCATCAACCTTCATAAGCGCCTCCATGGCTGGTACTCTCTCGCTCTCTCGCTCTCTCCTTTGACCATTTTCACTCTTCGTTTTATCACTCGTTTGACATTGTTGGATGATTTCCTATACTTATCTACTTTAGTTATACTGGTGAACTTAGATTAAATCCCGCCGGTTCGTGAATTTTCTGATGAGCTAATTAGGAACTAATTAATTCTTTTATATTTTTATTGTTTTTTTATATTGGGTTACTAATTAGGATCTAAGTAATTCTTTTATATTATGTTATTGAAATGTGTACTATGATTTATTTGTTTCTCTTATCTGGGTATATATCTTGATCTTCGTTTCTTGACTCAAATGTTGTCAAAATTAAATATTGGTGTTAGAAATCGATTATTGAAATCGGTCATTGCTACTTATCTTTTTTTTTTTTTTTGTATTTTTCATTTGATTATTTGAAATTGGGTTTTTTGACTTGTCTCATTTTTTGTATTTTTCATTTGATAATTGAAATTTGTTACATGCCTCTATAGTATCTCAACCAGCAAACTTTTCAACATTTGCAAACTATAATCAAATCACCATTAAAACAATAGATAGGGAGGGTGTGCTACTTTTTCCTTTATGTCTCCTAGTTAATCCTCTTTGAAGCCTTAATTATCTTGGTTTGATGTTTCATCATTTCTGTTTTCCTTTTTTATTTATTTAAGTTGTTATGTATGATCAACACATCTCTCTCTCTCCATTATTACTTTTTCTTGTTTTGGGTATTGATCGATGTTTTATTTAATCTTTTTCCTTAGAAGTGAACAAGACTATTATAGAATAGTATTGGAAGCAAGGGTCGAACCCACAAAGACAAGTGATCACGAACAGTACAATTATTGATAGAAAATTATTAACCTAAGGGGGGGTTTTATGTTTAATTCTACTCTAAACTACTGATTATAGATGTTTAACTAATTAGACAGTAATAACAGATATGAAGATCATATGGTGAGTGGAAATCTAGGATTCTGGGTTTCACTTATATCTCCTTTATGTTCAATTCATACTAATGTCATTCTGTAACGCCCCATATTCTTGCATGTGCATTGTATGCCTGTTTTCTTACTTTCTTGGTTGAATTGTGAGCATGTTTACTTGTCATATAAATGTTTTAGAATCATTCATGGATCATTTTAGAAGTTCATAACATGTTTAGAATCATATAAACTTGTTTGTAGAATCGCCGGTTTAATCGCGTTGAATTTGGTCTTAGCGATTCCTCTCGTTGCTCGTATTTGCTTCTATTTCGACGTACGAAGTGTTCGTTGAGTTCTTAGCTTTATATTCAAGTCTTATTCATGTTGAAACAAACCTATTTCATGCCCAAGACATCCTAGATTGATTGAGGTTTGATTGTAGTTTGATCCGTTGTTCATTCGTCGCGTGGTTCGCGCCTTGTCCTAGCTTGTTCCGGGGGTTGTTCGGGTGCGTTTCCGATGTGTTTTGAGTAGGGTTAGACCTTAGAATGGTTGCCCAAAAGTTTGGGACCATTTAGACCAAGTTTAGACCAAGTTTTAGAGGTTCTGGAGCCGAGGCGGCCGCATGGGAGCTGGTGAGGCGCCCGCCTCAACTGCTGAGAGTATTTGCTGAATGGTCTGAACTTTGGGAAGGCCTCAGTACATGAGGCGGCCGCATGGGCCATGGTGAGGCGCCCGCCTCACTTGGTTTGCTGCTACGGGCAGATTTCCTCCTGTTTCGGAATTTGACGAATTGGACATTTCAAACCCATACTTAAACCTATCCTAAACCTCCCTAACCCTTCCTACTTAAGTCCTAACATCCCTAACTATATTTTTAAGTTAGATTAAGAGCCCATTAGTTGATCATTAAGCCCCAAATCAGCTTTGAAAAGGGACCACAAGTGTTTGACACTTGTCCCACTCACCATTTGACCAAATATAAGCCACAATCAGCTCTTTACCCCTCTCATTTGCTGAGCTCTCTTGCAAAAACGAATTCTCTTCTTCTCCAAGGTCCTTCCATGGTAGCTTGAGGTCTTCATCATCATCTACCTTCAACCATTCATCCATTGCCCAAGAGCCATTCATTAAAGTTGAAGAGCTCATCAAGGGGAGCATTTCCATCCGAATAGTTTCTTCTACTTCTTCATTTGGTGTATAACTTGTAAGTTACCTACTTAATCTTCTTCTTCTTCTAGTTCTCATTGACCCTAAGGAAGCAAAGTCTATGTTGGTTGAGGTCAATGAGGGCACTTGTATGCTTTACATGCTATATTGTTGTATGTTGAAGTTGTGAGCTTGCTAGGAGCATGCCTAGGATGATTTCCTACCTATGAATGTTTATAATACTCTTCCATCTTGTCTATTTAAGGTTTTGAGCATGTTAAAACCATGTATGATATTTATGTTGGAAGTGTTGATTTATGAGAATGCCCTAGTTATGCCTTCTTGAAATGTTGTGAAAGTGTCATGTGTTCTATCCTAAATTTTGGACTCTATGATGAACTTGAATCACTTTGCATTGCCTTGGTGAGTTTATAATCTTGTTGAACCTAGAAATGACCTAGGTTGGGGTTATGAAGCATATAGCTTCAATTTCTCCAAATTTGGGAATTTAGAGCAAAGACTCAACGGAGTCGACTTTAGGGAATATTTGAACGTGTTGAACCCTAGTTTCAATCCCTACGAAGTTTGGACACCGTTTGATTGGTTTACTCAAGTATGAGATTGGCTTGATTGTTTATAACAAGTTTCTATGAAAGGTTGGTTTTGTGCAATTTAATTGCCTTGATATGATTTTATAGTAGAGATTGATACCCTACTTGGTTGGTCGAGTTCGCTCTTGTCGAATTCGGTCTTTGATTGGTTTAGTCAAGTAAATATCTACTTGTGCATCACATTGAGTCCAGCTGGCATTATTTGGTTTGTTTATCGGGTCAAGGTGGGACGATGCATCGCCTTCACGAATTATGGGATTCGTGCTCGCTATGGATCGCCGCACAGGACTTCACACACACCTTCCGTGTGGGGAAGTAGCCCCTTGCCGTATCGGTTAAGTGCCGCATTGGCTTGCTATCTAGATCGAGAGGATTCTCGGTATAAGTCGATGAATTCACATAACATCGATGGCACGAACCAGTAACAGAATGTTTTGCAGGAGCTACGAAGCGGCCGTGACTATCATATCCTACTTGTATGCTTTACTTCCCGCACTTATGTGAACTATGTGTTAAGTGCTATATGATGATCATGTATGATAATTGAGATATATGTCATGCTATAACATGAACTTGCATTTTTGTAACTTACTAAGTCTTTCGACTTACCCTATTTGTTTGCTTTGTCTTTCCTTAGATCCGAGCCGAGGAGACGGTCCGGGATAGACTCGCTTGTACTCGTTGGTTGTCTGTTTTAGCAGGTTGCTATTTTGGACTTTGGTTATTTAGATTCTTATTTTGGTAAGGACGATGGGAAGCAAGTCATGTAGACTTAGCTTGGGTTTATGTGATTTTGATGTTATTGTAACTTAACTACTTAATACTTGTAATCTTTTGGTAAGCCGACTTACATGTCGAGCCTGTTTATATGTGTATGGTTCATTACGGTTTTCTTCTGCTAAAGCTCGTTATTTATTGTTGTTGTTATTGTCTCCGGCATGTTGTGGCCGTTGAGGTTATTATAAGCATGTGTTAATAATTGTAGGAGTAGTTGTTGGGTTCCGGCTGTAACGTCGCCGATGACTTGTTTAAATTAGGTTGCTTTTCCGGCCAAGTGTAGCCGAGTTGTTGTTTGTATGCGATGTTGCGCCACGTGATTTTTATGATCCTACTATGCATGCTTGTGTTATTGATGATTTGGACGGCGCGACTCGGGATCTCGCATTGGGGTCCGGGTCGGGTCGTCACACATTCAATGTCTTGGGTTCGTTCACTAAAAGTAGATATAGTCTGTTGAACAATTGGTTCAGCCTCCATCCCCGCAAAATTCATCCATTCCATATCCTAAGCACAGGAACTGTTAATCTAGCTGTCACCTAGATTTATGATCTATCTGTCACCTAGATCATGTAAGAACACTCCTAACTTATCACTCGTGCATCGATAGGTCCAATTTATTGTGTTGGTGAGCCGATTGTACGACATATGCACTTGGTCATGCAGTTATCCGCACCTCTAAGCCTTTATTATTTGCGATTACATTCATTTGTTCAAAGCAAAATAATATAGGGGTTGATAAACAACACAATCAACAAGCATTGAATAGACATATATATAAGAATCAAAATATAAATTCGATACAAGTTACCTCCCACCTCCTAGATTATGGATGATTTAGTTCATCATAGACAATGAACAACACATGGAGATGATCGGATACATGATTTGATCTTCAATACTTGAAATTACAAAACCTAACTATGTTATACAAACTAAAACTACCTAAAAACTATGAAAAGAGAGCTTCCAGCCGTCCTCCCTATGCTTTGGCTCGGCATCTGGCTTCTATATATACTCGGGAGTTGTGATTGGATCGAATGACTGTGTGAAAATCTGAATAGGTCGCATTCTGCCCACCTTGCGGTCGCAGTCTTTGGTACTATGCGTCCCGCAAGGTCTCCAGTGTGTCTGGCCGTTTGATTCCTTTGTTGTTTCTTTTATGACGAGTACTGCCTACCTTGCGGTCGTAAGGTCTGAGGCACCTTGCGTCCGCAAGGTGTCCAGTGTTGACAATCTTCATTCTTTCTTTATTTTATCCTTTTTGGCCCTTCTTGAAATTTGCACTTAAAACCCTGGAGTTTAGCGTATTTTCACGAATAATCTTGAAACTTACAAAACTCACCGAAAACATATATTAGTAACCAAAAGCCTCGTAGAATAGCATAATTTAAGTCATAGAAGTATATAAAATCGACGTATAAAATACATCGATCCGGTATTGATCTGGATTTTTGTTTCTTCACTCCAATTATTTTCAAAATTGAATCTTTATGTGAGAAATCTAAACTAAAATGTACTACCCATTGTTGTATAAGTCATTTGACTGTTTTCATAATATTAGAGTCTCTTGTTATGCGAGTTCTTGTTATCCTTGTACCTCTATTAAGTTCATTTTCAGGAATGTTTATTTATTGTTCTTTAGAAAGTAATATTACCCTTATGGCGAGGAATGACTATTCTCAATTTAAACTGAGAGGGTTTAATTTGAAAGCTACAGAAACTTGACCTAATTTGATTCAAGAAATTTTCTTTAACATATGGATATCATAAATGTAAGCAAAGGTCAACTGGCTGCCTCTTAGTTGTACCTAGAAACTTGAGGCTGCAATGTGAGTCTCAATGGTAAAAAAAAGGGATTCAGATACGACTCTTCCTTGTTATGGCTTGGTCTGTGCTATATTGTTAATACCTCATGTTAATGGGTTTTAATCTCTTTCTGTCTAGTATATATTTTTTATGCCTATTTTCATTCTTGCTTACAATTATTTTGTTATGGAAACACTTATGATCTTGAACCTCTGATACTTTTTAATGGGTCTAAGCTATGTTTCATATGCTTGTATGCATTTAAGTTTTAAGTTCTTTCAGACCAACCGTCATCTCATTTTAGTTCCTCTAAAATTATGCTTATACTTGTACTGATGTGATTACCCCCTTTTACAGCATCTTCAAGAAGAAGGCTCCAAGGCCATAAAGGAGATCAGAAAGTTTGCCCAAAAGGCTATGGGGACAACAGATGTCTGAGTGGATGTGAAGCTGAACAAGCACATTTGGAGTAGAGGATCGAGCGTACCAGCGAGGTGCAGTCGCATTTCCGTAAGAGGAATGATAATGAGGATGCAAAGGAAGAGCTACTCACTTGTCACAGTTACTGAGGTCCGACCAGAAGGCTTGTTGTTGCGGATATGAACGCAAAATTAAATGCGTTATTGGAGATGCAGATGCGGCACCAACCGCCCCCCTCATAGTATCTTTTTCTGCGTCCCTCGAGAATGCAACTAGAATTTTGTTTTGTGATGGACATGTGACATTTTAAGACTTTGTTTGTAATGTTTTAAAACATAGTTTTGTTAATGTTTTAAAACTTTGTTTTATTAATGTTTATGTATTTCAAGAGATTAAAGTTATTAAGTGTTGTTTGAGTTAATTATAGTGTCTTTTTATGCCAAGTGAATTTTATTTACATATATAATATGTTTTTTATCAGGTAAAAAAATTATTTAATTTAATTTAGTTTTTTTTATTTTATATATATATTAGCGATGGAATTTCCGTTTCTAAAATTAATCAATAGTATGTTAAAAATATTTTTTAATAAAAATTTGCGACGGAAACTTCCGTTTCGAAAATTAAACAATAATATCATAAAAATATTTTTTAATAAAAATTAGCGACGGAAACAACCGTTTCTAAAATTAATCATTATTATTATAAAAATATTTTTTAGTAATTTTAGCGACGGAAATTTCCGTCGCTAAAATTATTTTTTTTAATTTTGTCTAAACTATTAGCGACGGACATTCCGTTTCAAATTAGCGACGAAAACTATTAGAAGCGGAGATCGAACGGAATATTCGTAGCTAATTAGCGGCGAATTCTTATATTCCGTAGCTAATCAGCGACGGTATTCGGGCCGTTTCAAATTAGCTACCAATGATTAGCGACGGAGATATTCCGTCGCTAAATGTCAATTAGCGACGGAAAAATGAATTAGCGATGGAAATTTTTCGTCACTAATTAGCAGTTTTCTAGTAGTGATGCTGCCGAGCAGTCAGGTGCCAACATCTCTGTGGTGCCCCCTGCCAAAGACGCCAAGGGTAAGAGGAAGAGGAAGAAGAGCCTCTCTCCTCCTCCTGCTGCCCGGGAAGTCCGCCACTAGGGTTCGAGCCCTGATCCCGTCCTTCTGGCCCCCACTCAAGCCGGGCCTGCAACTTGGAAGCAGACCGGATTCAAGATGCCCTCCACTACCAGCGCTGCTCGAGCGTTGGTGAAACAAATTTCCGGGGATGCCCCATTACTAGGGGGCATCGATCTTTAAGCTCGCGGGAGCCTGGGTGGCCTGGTAGGCAAAGGCGTCATAGAGAGGGCGCTGCATGATGATCTTACTAATGACCGTACGTGACACCGCTGGCCATGTCCTGGTTGGAACCGTGGGGCTCTGCTTTAGCGAGGTAAAGTACTTGCTAGAGATTTGCCTTTCCTTTTCTGCTTCCTGTTCTAACTATCTGTCTCGTGCTCGCAGATCGCTTCCACATGTACCAATCTTTACGATCGGTACAATGAAGAGAATGAAGCTCGCAAAAAGGCGGAGGCTGACTATAAGGCTCGCGAGGGCCTGGTGAAGGAGAAGGTCGAGCAGGTAGCTCGTCTGGCCGATCAACTGGAGGCTAACACTAAGGCGGCCAAGAAGAAAGAAGCTGAATTGCGTGAACGCAATTTGAAGCTGGTCGCCCAGAACGGCACTCTGGCTGCCAATAAAACAGAGTTGGTCGGCCAGTTGAAGAAGAACCAAGCTGAGGTGGAGAAGGGGAAGACCGCTCTGGCCACGGTTACCAAGCAGAGGGAGCTCTTGCAGGTGGAGAGGGATTCCTTGAGGATGCAGGCCGTCAAGGATGGCAAGCGGATAGAGGAGTTGCTCCACAAATTGAAGGATGCCGAGGAGGCCACTGTGGAAAACTACAAGAATTTCATGGCCTTCGAGGATGATTTCAAGAGCATTGCTGCTTTTTATGACGCTGTGAATGATGCCATCGTGCCCTACTTTGCACATGGCGTCAACCACATCCTTCGACTGCTTGCTGGCCGCGGGGTGGTTGATATGAAGACCATGGCAGTGGGCATATCAGATCTACTCCGCGCCCGGTTTCATCACTTGGTCCCCTACAGGAAGGATGGTTTGGCAAAGGCTGACAAGGATGCTGGCCACTCGCCTTGGGTCCCCCCTACTATACTCCCCCGGCTGAAAATGTGTGCTCTCTGATTGATGCCCTGGAGGGTGAGAAGGCTGCCCGGATGATGGGAAAGGAGGAGGCTAGGAAGGCGGCGAGGTGAGCTACATGGCTTCCGAATTTTCAATACAACCACCGATTCAGGGCTTGACTCAAGCTCCTCCACCCCCTCAAGAGCAGACCCCTCCACTCCTTCAAGAGCCAACACCTCTATTCCTTCAAGAGCCAGCACTTGACCAAGCTTAGTCTAGGTTTTGTTTATTTTTGCTCGGCCTGTGCGCCACGAATTTCGATTCCTCCTTGTAACTTCATATATATCATTCATGAATAAAATTGCTTTTGCTTTTTCTCTGACTTTCTTCAATTTAGTTGCTTTGATATTGCTCGATAACTGTTTTCTTACTTGCATATTTTACCTGTCATATGTTAATACAAGTACTGGTACTCCCCAGAAAACATATCGAGCATAAATAAATAAACGAAATTATCCAAGTATGAGAACTCGTAATCGTCTACTTAAACACAACAAGGCTAGTAAAGCAAGCTTATTATTTAAGTTGAGAGGTTACCCGAACAGACATCAGGTATGATTGCTTGGTTCTGGCCAAGGCTTTGAGTGGGTCGGGCCCCTATCGCCTTGGGCGGGCTTACAGAAGACCGCCAAGCGGGCAAGGCCCAACTCTAAAAGGCGACCAACAACCGGGCATGGCCCTTGTTCGATGTAGGTATCTCGAAGCGGCTGCTAGTGTATCCTCTGGGCGTGGAGATATACGGCCAACAGTGTTGCTCGGTCACTATAAGAATTCGAGGTAGTTAGCCGCTATCTTGTAGGCATGGCCTCTATCGCCCTGGGCGAGCATCCTAGTATGTGATCCAGGGCATGGCCGTATCTTACCCACAGAGAAGATAAGTTCACTGATACTAAGGGGTTTGAGGATTGTCGACTGAGCATGGCCCTATCCGTTCGCAAGGCGAGCAGATTTTTCCGAACAAGTCAGAAAAACAGTATATATAACTGAACAACTAAAAAGTCTGAATAAGCAAAAATGACAAAACTTGCCTTTCATTGATCAATAATTAGTGACCTTCAACAGGACTGAGGTCTTGCCCGTTTGTGCCTTGACTTAGGGGTAATATTTTTTGAGGTGGTCTGCATGCCAGGGATGCTTCAGGTCTTTTCCTTCTGGAGTTTAAAGTATGTAGGTGCCCTCTTTGATTATTCCAGTGACTTGGAAAGGACCTTCCCAATTAGGAGACAGTTTTCCCCATTCTGCTCGGTGACCTGTTACCTCAATTTTTCTGAGTACCCAAATTCCCAATGATAGAAGGCTCTACCACCCTTTGTCATGATGAGCCAGCTCGGCTTGTAGTTGACCATCCCGAGTCGCATCCACCTTCTTTCTTCGAAGGTCTAGGTCTATGGCTCTGCAAGCCGATTATTCTCGCTGGCCGTGAGTGCGAACACGATAGCTAGGCAAGGCCATCATCTCCCCTGAATCATAGCCTTCCGGATCCGTATGTAAGTGAGTTTCCCCGGCGGTTGGTCCTCGAACGTTGGTTCGACGCCTGGTGATGGTAGCTCTTCTGCCCATTTTCCTCGCCCTACTAGGTTTCTTTTGAGAGGATGCAGTACTTGTTTGTTTCCGGCCAAAGCTTGGCCGTTGCCCTGTGGATAAGCTACAGATGATTGCCAGTGTTTGATGCCCAAACGAGCACATTCTGCTGTGAATTTGTCCGAGAATTGGGTGCCATGGTCGGAGATGATTGCTCGAGGGAGCCCGAATCGGCACCATACTTGATCGTGAACAAACTTGATGACATTGGCCTCTGAGATCTTGGCCGTGGGCTTTTTCGATCCACTTAGTGAAATAGTCTATGGTGACCACTGCACTCTTGTACTTGCCTTGTGCTAGGAACGGGCCAATCGATTCACATGTCGAAGGGCCAGGCCCAAACGACTGGGGTTTGCATTGTGGATGGAAGCCTTGGTATGTCCGCGTATCTTTGGCACTTGTCACATTCACGAACATGTTTCTATGCATCCCTTCTGAGGGTTATCCAATAGTATCCTGCGCGCAGAACCCTCTCAACCAAAGCTCGTGTGCCCGGATGGCCACCACATTCTCCTTCATGTACTTCATGTAAAATACCTTCGCTAACTCAAATCCAAGCATAGGTCTGACCTTAGATCGCTTGTAAAGGATTCCCCCTACTACTGAGTAACGACAGGCTTGGCTTCGAACTGTTGTGGCTTTGACCTTGTCCGCGGGTAAAACTCCTTGCTCGATGTAGTCTTTGTAGTCATAAATCCAGCTTCTAGTCGCTGGTTCAATGTCCATTATGACTGGTCTGTCAACGGCTGGGGTTTCCAGGTGCTCGATCATTACTTGAGGATTTTAGTAGTGCGTGTTTGCCTCAAATATCTTGGGACAGTAATTCGGCTCTCATGTTGTCTACTGGTCAATTCCCGATGATCTCCCAAAAACTTCAAGATTTCTTCCATTTCAATTTGACCAGGGTAGGATGATGCACCATATATTCCCCCTGGACTTGGTTCACAACTAGTTGTGAATCCGAGTACACTGTGACCGCTTCTACGCCCATGTTTGCTGCGAGCTCAAGACCAGCGATCATCGTTTCATACTCGGCAACGTTGTTTGAGGCGGGGAATTTGAACCGAAGTGCTAGATCAAACTCTGTGCTTTCGTCGGGAGCTATGAGAAGGATGCCGCTCCGCTCCGACTTTGCTGCTTCCCATCACGTAAAGATCCCAACAGTAGGCTAGCGGGGTTTGGCGGCTATTTTTACTTTCGAGTTCTCTTGGGCTGGGCCTCAGGATCTTCCTGCTGGGTGAAACTTGTCTCGACCAAAAAATCGGCTAATGTTTGAGCTTTGAGCTGCTTTGTGCAAATAGTCTATGTGGAACTCTGTGAGCTCGATTGACCAGTTGGCGATGCATATGTGTCGGGTTTGTGCGAGACTTTGCGTAGTGGTGCGTCTGTGTATACTATGATTACATGTGCAGAAAAATAAGCCCTTAATTTTCGGGCAGCTATGACAAGCGAGTAAGCTAATTTTTCTACATTAAAATAACGACCCTCAACAGGACTGAGGGCCTTGGATACATAGTACACAGGCTTTTGAATATCTAGTTCCTCCCTAACTAAAATAGCGGCCCGACACAGTTAAGTGGGCGCTAGATATACAAATAAAGGCTCACCGGACGCGAGGCTGGCGAGGAGGTGGTTTGCCAAGATATTCCTGAGCTTTTCAGGGCCTTGGCACGATGCATTCCACTCGAAACCCTTGTTGCCCAGCAGAACCTTGAAGAAAGGGAGGCATTTTTCGGCCGTCGGAGATGAAGCGGCCTAAGGCAATGACCACGCCATTGCTTGTTGGATGTGTTTGATGCGGTAAAATTGCTCCATGTCGAGTAGGGCTTGTATCTTCTCGGGTTAGCCTCTATGTCGCGTTGGTTGACCATGAACCCAAGAAACTTCTGCTTGGACCCCGGCGCATTGCTGGGGTTCGGCTTCATGTTGTGTTTGCTTGATTGGCAAGCGTTGCAGTCAAGAGTATGGTCGCGACCCTTTGTTTGATGACCATGTCATCTATGTAGCCTCCATGTTTACTTTGAGAGAGTCGAAGACTTTGTTGACCATGCTTGTTGATAGGTGGCTCACATTCTTGGCCCGAAGGGCATCATTTTATAACATTAGAGGCCCCGGTTGCCGGAAGTCTTCGCCTTTGTCTTGCTCGTTCATTTTGACCTGTGATATCCGGTATGCATCCGGGAAGGTGAGCATTTCGAACCCGGCTATAGAGTCGGCGAGCACGTCTATGCGAGCAATGGGTTGCGATCTTTTGAGGCGGGCTTTGTTGAGGCTAGTGAAGTCCACGCACATCGCCATTTGTCGTTGGCCTTCTTCACCATTACCACATTGCGCCGGTCGGGATATTGAATCTCCTC
>JABEVN020001530.1:0-24507 GCA_013146195.2 Codonopsis lanceolata
CAATTGTCTTTCCTCTTGCATTGTCTCCGAAAATAACCGTGGGTCCTTTTGCCTGCCTATAATCAGAAGACTTCGCTCCTCACCATGTGCTTCAACGCCCACTGCCTAGGTACCGATGTCTTGTTTTCTCGATTCTATAGCCATGAAGCATTCTCAAAAGAAGTTAAAGCAAAACAAGGTACCCTTTATTTGGGTCCTAAGGATTAGCAACTCTGCAACCCATACCAGCTTGACCTGAGAGAACTAGGTCTCGCATCTTGGGTGAACCTTAGCAGTATCTCCGTGCCGGATTGGCCTGCAATGGCAAGAATGACATAAATGGAAAGTCCATAGAGAACTGTTAGAGTCTTCAACCGAAGAGTGCTTATGATTATTCCTTTCTTGACATCCATTTTGTTCAATTTTGTTGACGGTGAGACTTAATTGGTTTCTTCGAATCTTCCTAGGTAGGTTACCAACAGATTTTAGCTTTAGCTTTTTCGTTGAAAACCTTTCAGAGGATTCTAGAGAATACCTTTAAGTTTACCTTCAACGTAGCTTTTGCTACTGCTTCATAGACAAACTTGATAGTTACCTGTAGAGGTTTAGTAGTTCACCGTTAGCGCACTTTGCTTGGCATGGTTGCCTAGTAGACTTCACTTTCTCTACCCTTACCTTCTCGTGTTTCTCATTTGAATCGTCATTTTGGCTTTTCCTTCGAGCTTTTGGTAAACATAAGGACACTTGAATAACCAAGGCCTTGTTTCTATATTTCCAAATGTCTGCTTAGAGAAAGATATATCATTAGCAGCTTCTGAGGATTCACCTTCTGACCGAAGAGATTGTCTGAAGAGACACATCCGAATATCCTATGCCTGCTTTATCATTGCTAGATTTTTGGCTTGAAAGGATTTCTTCAAATGCATCCTCGAGCTATTCCAGAGTCAATTGTCTTTTGCAAGGCAATTTTCTCTAGGTCAAGTCCTTTGATGTGCTCATGACAAATTAATTTTGTCATGGAGGAATTTGTTTTCTTCCTTCCGCTTTGATACTCTTCTTTGACAAACTATTGAGAGTTTGAATCTCACCGCCATCAAAGATTTCTCACCGTGAAGTTTTCACGCTTCGCCGCTTTAACATAGGCTACTCTAAAGGAATTAAATTCTTCAAGCATATCCCGATTATCCTGAGAAGTTCTTCCTTATCGAAACTATCACCGTTGGTTTCATTTTTGTCCAAAGGACTCTGGGTGAAACTACAACTTCATTTTCAGAGTCATAGGTGGACATGAATCATGAGCTATTAAGCATATGTTAGCTTGCTCACAATCCTCTTCCTCCTCTTCTCGAATCGGTCTCAAACCATGTAGCAACCTGTTTATCTTCTATGTCTTCACCAACATACCCTTTTGTTTTTGAAATTTTCTAAAAGAGGGTTTTCGTATGCTTCAATTTTGGCTTAGGACATTTCGAGGCAAATGACTGTGTTTTCTACGGTTATAACACACAAGCTCTTCCTTAGATGAGCTTTCACCAATCTTCCCGAAAGGTTGTTGGTGAGTGTTCTTCCTTCCATATTTTGCAAATTTTTGAAAACGTTTAACAAACATAGCAAATTGTTCATCGATAAAAAATCATTTTCACGGAAGAAGTAGAAGGTTTGTTTTCAACAATGATTTCTTCTTGACCATGGGCAAGCAGACACGTTCGAACTGCTTTGTCTTGCTCTAGAGCTTGATTAACTTCAAGTTCATAAACCTTTAAACTTATGTGAGAGACTACGAAGAGTCATCTCGCTTTAAGTTCTTAGATTCTTTCATAGCCGTGGTCTTCACATGCCATAAGCTACCTAGAGAGCCTGCTATAAACCTCATGTTCATTTCCTTTTTTGTCATACGTTTTACCAAGAGAAAACAACTATTTATTACCTCACCGAATCGATCGTGATGCTTGTCTCAAGGTTTCCTTAGGATCCTTTTGAAAGAATCAAACCGCTGGATGTATGTATATTTTCTCCCTGTTGTCTCTTGTGTCTTGGTCTCCTTCCAAGTATTCTACAAGAGCTTCCCACATCTCTTTCAGCAGCTTGTACATCGAATCACTTGGCTGTAGGTGCTTGTGTCTAGAAGAGCCGGTGATTATATTGATTGCTTTGTTGCCAAGTTCTACCAGCTTTCTATCGCCCTCCGTCCATTCTCGATTCTTCTTTTGGAACTTTCGCAGGTTCCCACGATGGAGGCTAGAAGATTGGCCTTCATTGGTACATGTTGACCAAGCAAAGGACACATTTCCATAACATGTTGTCAATAGAGTTCATGAATCTCATTACTTTATCCTTCCATACATCAAAATGACCTTCGTCCCAATATTGGGACGTGGTTAGCATTAGATGTAAGGCAGATATAGTGTGTTTGTGCCATTATGTCGATTCTCTCAAGAGTTTAATCTTGGAAAAACTTGTTTTCGAAGAGTAAGGCTCGATACCAATTGTGGGTCCCAACGAGCACAATAATAAGCTAGAAGGGGGTTGAATAACTTATTAACACTTTAAAACTTTTAAGTAAGTTCCTTGAAAGTTACTTGCAATAAATGAAAAGAGTCAAGTAGCGGAAGACCTTCAAGAAAATTGTTCCAGTCCGCCGATAAGGACTACCTAGACCTTTTACAGATTACTTAAGTTCAATGAAATGGATAATATAAACAATGAAACTATGCAGCTCAAATAAGTAGACGACAAGAGGAAATAACACAAGTATTTTGGGATGGTTCACACTATAATGAGTGCTACGCCCACCACCAAGGCAAATAACCTTGATTTAAATTGTGCACTATGTTTTCCACTTAGATCAATTACAAAGAATATCCCTAATGGATCGTGTACAAAATATTGACTTGTGTTTGTCTAGGGAATTAAATATCTCAGAAATACAAGATATTTAATTGTGCGTATATAGTTAATGGAAGTTAACAACAAGAAGAATAAGGTAATAAATGTTGATGAGCTTCTTGTTGTTGACGAGGACTTCTAGATCTGTTAATGATCTATTGAATGCACTGAACTAAAAGACTTGGAGTTGTGTAGATTCAGAGCAATTCTTTAAGTGTTCGATTGATTCATGCAGCTATATTTGTTCCAGCTTCAATGGCAGATTTATAGCAGATGCATCTCAAAAGAATCCGTTGGAGGACGAAGACTTCAACAACTCTTTTCAAAAATGCATTAAATGCATGGGGTCGTCAGGAATTTCGTCTTCAGATATCTAGAGCGGATAATCATTTTCGAGATCTTCAAAAGGTGGGTGATTTGGTGTCGATCGAGAGATGAAGCGTAAAGTAGGGGACAGCACTACGCTCCATCGCTCAGACGAAAAGTATTCTGCTTTTCTGAAAGTTGCTTTCGGTACGCTTGACATGTCGGGGAATGACTTGGATTAATTCAAATAATATATGGAAATAAGTTTGAATTAATCCTAGCTCTATGGAGAGGACACGTAGAAGCGGTCACCGGACACGAAGGTCTCTACCGATCTTAGGCTTTGAAGGTGTCTTGGGTGAAGGCGAAGGGGTCTTCCGATGTTCTGAAAAAGTCCTACAAAACTATACAAGGCAAAGTTCTATACAGGTTGCCACGCTTAATCGATACGCCCGATTAGCCACTCAAGTATAAAACTAATGTAATGTACTGATCAGATATAAATTTAACATAAGAATCAACAACCTTTCTGGTAAATAAAGAGAGAGTGATCAGACTTGCTATTGGAGAAGCCAATACGAGAAACATAATTCGTAAATATCTTATACCAAGCCCGAGGGGCTTGTTTTAGCCCGTATAAGGATTTCTTCAACAAACGGACATGGTCAGGAAAGGATTTGTTACAGAAACCAAGCGGTTGATGCATGTAAACAATTTCTTTGAGTTCGCCATGCAGAAAAGCATTTTTGACATCAAGTTAGTGTATAGGTCAATCTTTGGAGATGGCTAACTGAGAACTGTGCAAATAGTGGCTGACTTGACAACCGGACTTAAAGTTTCGCCACAATCCACGTCAACCTGTTGAGTTTTTCCATCACCTACAAGACGGGCTTTATGCCTCTCAAAAGAGCCGTTAGAATTTTTTTTTATAACTAAAAATCCACATGGAATGTAGGACATTAATATTGGGGGGATAGGGTACCAACCCCCATGTCTTATTTTTAATAAGAGCATTATATTCATCGTCCATGGCCATTTTCCAATTCGGGTCATTAAGGGAAGACATAGGATTGTGAGGGAGAGGGGACTTAGTAACCTGAGATAAGAGACTATATTTAGTGTTGGGCTTAAAAATGCCATGCTGACTTCTAGTGGTTGGGCGGTGGGCTGGAATGGGGGAAGGGTGGGTTAGAGATGAGTGTGGAGGCCCAGAAAGAGAACTCGAAAAAGATGATGGGCCGCCAGGAGATGGGTTGAGAGGTGTTGGTTTTCTATTTGCTGGGCAATGGGTATGGGTGTTTGGGCAGGTTGAGGGGGAGAGGGAATCGAGCTTTGCTGAGAGTTCAAATAATGAACAACAAGGGAAGAGAGCCAACTGCCTAAGAAGTTATATGTTTGTGTAGAAAGAGTGTGTATTTTAGCAAACAGAAATTAGGTTTCATCGAAAATAACGTGGCAACTAATGATGATTTTGTTTGAAGATAAACCATTGCATTTGTAGCCACGATGATGAGGAGGATAGCCTAAGAATACACATGGGGTAGAGCGAGCTTGAAGCTTGTGAATAGTAGTAGACGGGAAAAACGAGTAGCATAAGCAACCAGATACTCGAAGATGAGAGTAGGAGGGGTTTTATGATAGAGGGTTTGAAATGGAGTCTAATAGGAGAGTTGTTTGCTGGGAAGAATGTTAAGGAGGTAAGTGGCCATTTGTAATACATGATGCCAGAATGTGGAAGGAATTGATGCATGGGCAAACAAGGTGCAGACTATTATTTATGGTGCGAAGCTTTCATTCAGCCTTGCCATTTTTTTGAGGATGTGTGTGGACAAGAAAAACGAAAAGAAAGACCATTAGCATTTTGCAAAAATCCCAGAAATGTATGTTCTCAAATTCCTTACCATTATCACATTGAAACATTTTAATTTCTCGTTCAAATTGAGTACGGATAAAAGCCCGAAAGGTTAAAAAGAAGAGTAAACTTGGGACTTTTTAGAAAGAGGAAATGTCCACAGAAAATTGGTGTAATCATCTAACAAAATAAGATAATAACGATGACCCGAGGAGCTAAGCACAGGACAAGTCGAAACATCACTATGAATGGAATGATATCAAAAGGCATAAATGAGTGAGAAGTAGAAGAAGCAAAAGGCAATTTAATATGTTTACCAAGTGAGCAAGAATGGCAAATAGTAGAGCTACGAGTTCCATTACACTCAATAATTTTATGTTGCCTAAGGGAGTCAAAAACAGGTGCTCCCGGATGGCCCAAACGGGCATGCCATAATTAAGGTGCTAAAGCAGTAAAAGATGTAGATGGAGAAGTAAGGAGAGGGTTAGTGATGGGATATAGGTTGCTTTGACCATCACATCTCATGAGAGGCGTCCCCGTCTATAAATCCTTCATAGAAAAACCAAAAGGATCAAATTTAACTGTAACGGAATTATCTGTGGTGAATTTGTGAACAAAAATTAAATTCTTAACAATTTGAGGTGCATGGAAACATTTTTTTAAAAAAAATAGGGGGTTTGGAGGAGATAAGTGTGCATGACCATAACCTTGAATCACAATAAAATGACAATTACCGACTAATATGCCACGATTAATGCTCGAATTAAAATAAGAAGAGAGTGTACCCTGCTCAGAAGTCATGTGCAAAGTGGCTCCAGTGTCCATGTGCCAAGGTGTAGGCGGAGGAGTAAGCCCAAGCGTGTGCATCGCTGCTTCAATATTGGTTGGAGAGGGCTGTGTGGAGATGGAATATGTTTGCTGTGGACGTGGGCCGAGAAGACCAGCTTGCGGAGACGGAACATTGGGCCTCTGCCAGGGAGCTGTAGGGTATGAAGAAGGAGGTATGTCCCAAGGTGGATAGGAGTATGGCCATTGTGGTTGCACGGAATTCCCACAAGGCTACTGCTGCCAGCATTGTTGATGTTACGAATGTTGTTGCTTGTGACTACAGTTCCCCCAAGTATTATGTCCATTTCCGGCTCCACTAAACTTGCCATTACCGCGGCCACCACTGTGGAGATTATCGCCTCTGCGACCATTACCATGGGAACAAGGAGATGGAGAGGAGAAATTCGGAGACGAAGAGTTGTCGGGGTCTTGAGCAAGCAATGCGACATTGGAGTTGGTAGTAACTTGTTTTGCGAAGCCTGCTTCTTCCAGGTTAATCATGGAACGGGCCTGATAAAATGGGGGAATATGATTGCTTTGTCGAATCAATGTGCCCACCCCACTATAAGCCTCAGTAAGACTAGCAACCATTTGAAGAAAAAACCGGTTGTTTGAGAGAAGCGCGCCAACATTTTTGAGCTGATCAGAAAGTACCTTGAGACGTTGACAGTAGGCGGAGGCATTTTGAAAATTCTCCATGTTGGTGTGAGAGAACTCTTGCTCAAGGGGTGACGGCGCGGGAGTTTTTATTATCTTGGAAGATGTCACGCAGTCGATTCCAATCATACATGGTCGTTGCGTCGGGTTCAAGAATGGTCTACAAAAGGTCATTCGAAATACTTGTATAGATCCATTGAAGGAATGTAACATCCAAAGTTAACCGCAATTATTTTTCTTCATCAATAGTAGGATTGGTGTTAGTGACTTCAGTCGGTGGAATGATGTGGTGAATGACCAGGTAGGAGCATGTGTGGATTTTAAAGAGTTCCGCCCACGCTACGTATTGGACGTTTTCCATCTCAAGGGTAACAGAGATGTGGTTCTTGATGTTTGACACAGCAAGAGGCGGGTGGAAAGAAGGTTTAGAAGCAGACATGGTGAAGTAAAGGAATTAGCAGAAAGAGAAAAAAAGATAGGGCGGTGGGAAGAGAATAACCCTAGGGCTCTGATACCATGTAAGAAGGAATTGACTTTCTTGATGCGATTTCATTACTGTAGTTAGTTATATATACATTGTACAAAAGAGATTCTAGCCTAATGATTATCAAACGAAAGATACAATTGTTTATGCTATAAGTTAGGCTATAAGTTGGGAAACTATCTATTTCTTTATTGACATATGTTATATTAGAGAATGTTTTGTAAATGGTTTTGGAGAAATAGGAGGATAAAGCTTTTATAGTGAGGGGTTTAGTGATTGATGAGAGGGAGAGATCGGGGCAGGAAGAAGATGCCCGTACAGGAAAAGGGGCGGTTGGACTGAGTTGGTGATGGAGGGTGTTGGTGCAGCTTGGAGTAGTTGAAGGGTCTATTGGTGGCAAATCTGACTGGAGCAGGGGCAGCTTGGTAGAAAGAGATGCGTAGGGAGAGAGTGAGAGGGTTGGTGTCGGTGCACTACCTTACCGGATCTGTTACGAAGAGTGGAGACTTGTCGGCCTGGGATGGAGATGAAGCGGCAATGGACGCGTGCGGCTGGTGTGCCAGCGATGGTGCAGGAACAACAGAAAGAGATGAAGTTGGAGAAATCAGAGCAGAAAGGAGGCTGAGGATACTTGTCGGAATCTGGATGAGGAGAGATGAGGCTTAAAGTTAAAGATGGAGATGGAGTTGGGTTTCACCAGAAGGCCCAGATGAGATCTCGGAGATGACGATTAGGGATGGAGATGATTAAGGTAGGAGCCGCCTGAGGTCGTGAAGCGACAATGGCAGTGGGGACACAGGCGAG
Source organism: Codonopsis lanceolata (assembly GCA_013146195.2). Lineage (NCBI taxonomy): Eukaryota > Viridiplantae > Streptophyta > Magnoliopsida > Asterales > Campanulaceae > Codonopsis > Codonopsis lanceolata. Next base: position 7,797 of record JABEVN020001530.1, read on the forward strand.
AGAGATCAGGCCGAGAAAAGAGATGCATCTTTGGAGCAGGCGGTGGACTAAGTGAAGCGTATAGTGAAGTGAATGGTAGTTTTGCCATTTCAATTTTTTTTACACCTTAACTGCCTAAATGGGGCATCTCATAGTGAATTTTGAATGTAAGGACATGTGTGTGCCCCGGAAATCGCCCGCGCCCCGCGCTCCCTTGGATAGGGGAATGCGGCGTGCGGTGCGGACACCACGCTTTCCATTCCATCCTCCCTTGTCTAGGGGAAGACAAAATTAAAAATGTGGAAAGGGTGCTGTCAAGAAGCGCGTTGAATACGCCTTGGTCACTTCAGTGATTTTTGGTCTGTTATGGGAGCTTTGGGTTTATTGTATCAAGTTATCCTTTTTTTAGGGGATAACAGGATGCAGGAAAACATCACCCTTTCATTCGAATTTTCCCTTGTGTAGGGGAAAACGGAAAGTGCAAGAGAGGATGTTACAGTCCCCACTATGGACTTTATGAAAATTGCCTTAAAGGCCTATTTCGGATCGCTATGAGTGCTTTGGGTTTTCTATATCAAGTTATCCATTTTTTAGGGGATACCAGGATATAGGAATACATCACCCTTTCATTCTCATTTTCCTTTTTTTAGGGAAAAACGGAAAAGTGCAAGAAAGATTGCTGCGATGCCTCACTGCGGTCCAAAATGTTTTGACAGAGTCGCTATCTTTATTTTAAGAAAAAAAATAAAGAAAAAACCAAAAATAAAACCAGAGATAAAATAAAACGGGTTCGGAGGCTAAGTTACGAGTTGGGAAGGTGATAGGCACTCAACTCGCCCTTTCGGTCTCAAAAACAGTTTTTGGCTAAAGTATGTTTTTTGTTATATTTATCTAGCAAGTAAATAAAGCATTAACTGCCTACAAATATATCCGTATTTACATTATTTACAGACTTACAACTGTCTCCTTTCAGTAATTACAAATACATTTAAAAATATTTGGCCATAATAATGGCTCTTTTTAATGCTATTTTCTAAATAAATCCGGGCAGCACAACGGCTTATATTTTTACATTGGGCCGGATGGAAAATAACTTTTTTATATAAAATAACGCTCTTAAAGGCTCACCTTTTAGAGCGTGGTGTGCTCGCTCTGTCCTTTTCGAGAGAGGGAGTCTTTTTTTTGCTGCTGCTGCGGTTCGGGCAGGATGACTGCTTTCAAAGGTTGCTTCTGGGCACCGTCAAACGGGCGAAGGAACTGCTTGCGTTTTTGCTGCTGTGTGCTTATTGCTGACGGAAATCGGGCAGAACAACTGTTTGTTTCTAGCGGATTTGGCCTTTTTACTTGGGCAGAGCAACTGCTCTTTCCGAGATTTTTGGACCGGGAAAATAGGGTGGATACCTGGCTGGGGGGCTAAGGATCACTTTAACCGGTTGACTTTGTGTTTGGAGGAGTTTTGGTAGAGATTCGAGGCTTTATAGGAGGGGGAATTCACTATCGCTCACGATCGTTTTCTCTCAGCGTAACAACGACGCAGAGTTTTCTCGGGTTGAAAGGCCTTTTCGAATTGTGTCCTGAAAGCGAAGCCGGGCACTGTTATTTATAGTTGGATTTGTGCTTCATCGGCTTGTACCGTGCGCTTGAGAATTTGTGCAATGCGTTAACTCGGGAGGCACTGTAGCAGAGCCTGGCGCCGACACCAAGCATTTTGGGCGCTGCACCAAGAACTCCTTATGGCCGCGCCCAGCCTCCATTTTCAACCTCTTTTTGAACATTTAGGCCCATGCATTTCAATGTTTGACGCATCCTGCTTTGTCTTTTGCATTTTTAAATCATGTAACTTGACATTCGTTAAGTTTTAACAGGTCTTGATATCGCATGTCAATGTTACATACCAGGGGTACGAAATTGGGGTGTCCACAGAGCCCCTCAACGATGGAGTCTACGGGTAACCTGAAGCTTACTGAGTAGACGAACATCGTTGATAAGAAATAGACTCTCCAATTTCGTGCAATTAAGGAGAGATGCAATAGGTAGCAGTTATAATACAACAGTTTATAATGCTAACCAAACCTCACATATCCTAGACATATTTAGTCGATTATAGCATGTTATCGTAGTTTTTAAGCAGATATGCAAATTAAATGCTCTAATGGTCGGACCTACTAAAGTAGGCTGCCTACGTATCCCTTAATAAAGGAAATCAGACCAAACATAGTTCGGGCTAAGACGAAACAAGCATGCTGCGACGGTCGTGCCTATCGAAATAGGTTGCCTACGTATCCTTATCCAAGGAATCAGACCGAACGTAGTTCGCACGATGCAAACAAACAGTGTCAGTAGGGATGCATGGTGCGTTTCGCCCAGCATAGGCAAAACTGATGGGACCTTTTCAAAACGCGCTTTCCCCAGCATAGGGAAAGCGATGCTGCCTTTCAAAACGTGTTTTCCACAAAGATAGGAAAGCGATGCTGCTTTTTAAAACGCGTTTTCCCCAAAGATAGGGAAAGTGATCTTTGCTTTAAAGCGGGCTTTCCCAAAGATAGGAAAGTGATCTTTTTTAAAACGCTTTCCCAAAGATAGGAAAGTGATGCTGCCTTTCAAAACGGGTTTTCCCCAAAGATAGGAAAGCGATGTCGCTTTTAAAACACGCTTTCCCAAAGATAGGAAAGATGATCTTTGCTTTAAAAGCGGACTTTCCCGATAGGAAAGCGATGCTGCCTTTCAAAACGGGTTTTCCCCAGCATAGGGAAAGCGATGCTGCTTTTTAAAACGCGCTTTCCCTAGCATAGGGAAAACGATGCCGCCTTTCAAAACGGGCTTTCCCCAGTATAGGGAAAGCGATGCTGCCTTTAAAACGAGCTTTCCCCAACATAGGGAAAGCGATGCTGCTTTTTTAAAACGTGCTTTCCCCAGCATAGGACTAATTGTTGATAAGAAGTCTATCAAACGGACTAATCACCAGTAGACTTATCAAGTGCATCACGGAAATATTGAGGACTACCAGCAAACTTGCTACGGCTTAAATGTTCACATCAATAACCAGTAGTCCTTCCTTACAAGAAGACTCACTAATTGAACATTATACCGGCAGACTTGTTTCTGCACGTGCTACAGAGAGACAAGACTACAGTGGATCAAGTCAATACAATTATGTCCAAGCTTCATAAAGCCTGACATAGTTAAAGCTGCAAGACTTTCTCTCACTCACGTGGTCTGATAAAGTCAAAAGAATCCACTTTATTGAACAGACTACCCGACAGTGCATCATACGTCAGACTCACTTTTCAGTGACTTATCAATACAGTCTGACATGCAACAGTTCCAAGATCTACAGGACAAAACTTTTACATAACAAGTCAAAGATCTTGTGAACGATATCCTTATCCAATGGACTTCAACAAAAACATTATCTCTAACGGATAGAAACATCAATCTTCATCTCTCAACGATCATATTGACTCCGACCTATATAAATCTTTCTTCTTCTCCAAAATATAAAGAGCACAACAACTCGAAGACTCCTACAACTAGAACTTCAAAGAAACAGAGATCTACAATGAGATCGTCTTCACCAACGCATCTCAGACCTCTACAGAAGATTGCAGTGAATTCATCCAGACCTTAGCAAAACACTCCCAGTGGATTGCTAGGAAGAATAGCTTTGAAGAAGAGAGAGAAAGATCAGAAACTTCAAATAGACAGAGGTCAAGCCCTTGATCAATTCTACAGATTGATTTCGGAAAATGCCCAAAGAAGATGAAGAGATGTCTGTAGATATTGCATTCATATATTCAGATCTGTATTCCTATGCAAATGATGTTAATTGTGCAATAATCACTCATCATGGAAGGCCGAGTGCATTGCACCTAGTCGTTCAGATAATTTTTATCTGAACGACCCTGAAAATTATCTTCTCATATCAGTTTCTTGTTCTCGTCTCCTATTGCCCTCTTTACTTAAGAATTTGTCTACAAATAATTAAGTAAAGATTAAGGCTTGAAAATATTAGGACAGAAACTTTACATAGAATGTTTAGGCTGATGTAATTTGTAATTTATCTTTAAATAAATTCAGATGTTCTTTCAAATTATTTATCTTTCAGTCTTTACATCTCTATGAGCCTTTTTAAATTGATTTATCATTTGAAAAGCTATTCTCTAATGATTTCCTAAATCTACATTTGAAGAAATATTAAGCGTGCTGTTGTTCTGATCATATAATCGTGTACAACCACTTAAGATTTCTCTGAATCTAAGCCTTTCTATTTCCGCTGTTTAAACTCTTTTAAAGAGGTTTTTGATTTAACAGGCTGTTTACCGGCAGAGTTGAAAACTCTGCTTAAAGCAAGTCTGCCATTAGACTCTACCAGCAGACATGCTCAACTGGTTAACTGTCTATGTCATCAAAACTTACGCTTTAAATGTAATCAGAAGAAAAGTTTTTAAAATGATATCATATGCTATTCACCCCCTAGCCTATTTGAGCATTATTGTAGAGCAACAATGCGCGTTACAGAGGTCATTATTTTTACACCGCGATACAATTAAACTTTATGAATCGCGGTACAAAAAGTGATTAGCAAATTAAACTTTGATCTGCGGTGAAAAAATTAATACAAAAAAATTTATGAATAGTGGTGTAAAAATAGATTGAGAAATTAAACTTTGAATCGCGGTGCAAAAATAATGCAATGAAATTTATGAATCACGGTGAAAAAATAGACAAGGAAATTAAACTTTGAACTGTGGTTCAAAAATAATGCAATAAAATTTATGAATCGCGGTACAAAAATAGACTAGAAAATTAAACTATGTTATTTGGCTTTTGTAAAGTTTAACATCTACTCTCTCCGTTCCGGATAAAGAGTTTATGTTTGAAAGTAAACTTTTTAAGAAAATGATACTTTTAGTAGTTCAATAGTAATAAAATACTCCATTTGTTCCGGGCAAAGAATACACTTTTACTACTAATGGATTACTGAAAGTGTCATTTTCTTAAAGGGTGGTCTCCTTTAGGACGGTCTTACGGATCTTAATCCGTAAGACAGACCTATCCATATTAAATGGACCAAAATTCAGCAATCTTAGTGCAACCCTTTGACTTTCGAAAATTACATTGTCACCCCTCATGTGTATAAATGAAGAGTGTCACGTTTTAGTATTAAAAATATCACTTTTCAGTATACAATGTGCCACTTTTCAGCATAAAATGTGTCACTTTGCGTTTTTAATAAAAAAATCATTTTTTCCTTTAAAAGATTTTACCTTTTAACCTTAAATGTGTTACTTTTGATCTTAAATGTATCACTTTTACTTTAAAAAATGTTACTTTGCATTATAAATTAAAACCGTCATTTTTTTGGGTGAAACAGTGGAAGTGTCACTTTATAGCATTGAAAGTGTCACATTTTAGTATTAAATGTGTCACTTTTAACAGTCATTAGTAGTTTTAAAATGTCACTCTTTAGTATTAAATATGTCACTTTATAGTATTAAGAGTGTCATTTTTTAGTATTAAGAGTGTTACTTTGTATTTTAATAAAAATTATAATAAATTTTCATTTGTAGTGTCACTTTTGACCTTAAAATGTGTCACTTTTGTCTTTTAAATGTGTCAACTTTGGCTTTAAATGTGTCACTTAACATTTCGTCAAAGTCTTTTATGATCCGTCAAGCATCCTAAGAAAAATGAAGCTAACGAAGGGATGACAGAACTGACAAAGGATTAAACTGCAAGGCGTGTGAAACAAAAGAATTTCGACTGCAAACCTTGAAAGTGCAGGAGCACCGGAGCAAAATGAGTAACTTCTCATTAATGTGGTGGCAAGCCACACTCAAATGAAAATAAATTATGCGGTTTGAGGGACCACATACCATCTCGGCTGATTCAGTTATATAATTTTTAATAATATGTTATTTATTTATTATCATCCGTGAATTCTTAAATTGGGATCCATCTTACGGATCTAGATCGTCCTACACGAGTCTTTGTCTTTTTAAAAAAGTTTGATTTTTAAACGGGAACTCTTTGCTCTGAATGAAGGAAGTGCCACTTTTATGATTTAATTTTTTAAAATAAACTATTTAAATTGAATATTTCCAAATTTATATATTAACTAGTTTTTTTTAACATGTGCGTTAAACGCACGTTAACTAAATCGTACATAAACAAAATAAGGAGGATCGGTTTATTAACAATTACACATAATTATATCACTAATCATTATAGATTCTAAAAAATTTCCTAATTCACAACATTAGTTGTCTTATTAGTTGGTTTTTCATCTTCACCACACATTAATATTTTCAAACCAAAAATAATTTGTTACTCTATAAACTACGACATATAACTGTTCATGACTAAATACATGTTTTTTTCAAAAAGAGACCTACATGCAATTATTGACTTTGACACTTGTTAATTGTCATTGTATATGATACCAGCAATATAAATTGTCTTTCTGGAATTTGAAAGACAGTCTTACATCGGATAGAGTTAATGACAATTTTGGGATAAAAATAATTTCTCCAACATTGTTTTCTTTAAAAAAAATTTGTTTCAACAATGTGATCCTCATGATTTATAATGATTAGTCTTGTTCCATTGCACAACCTTGCAGCATAGTCAATGTTTCTCAATAGTATTACTGGAACACTAATTTGAAGTGTCAATTTATGGTCTAACAACCCGAACACTTTATACTATTTAAAAACTCTGTATAATGAATGTTTTCGAACAAACTTGAATTTTTTCTACCCTGCAAATAGAATTTGAACTCAAATAAGTTCTTCCTTTTGAATAATTACTTTTATTAAATTATATTTATATTTTATGAATAAAGAAATTTTTGAGAAGAAAATAAGCTAAAATCAAAATAACGAAATTATTTTTACCGTTAGCTATTATTTTTTGTTTTGTAAATTATTTTGATTTTAATAACTTCCATTATATTTTTTTGTTTTATTGACTTCGTAACTATTATTTTTGTTTTATTTTTAAGAATTAGTTTTACGGAAAAAGATTGTTCTGTATTTTTTTTTATTTTGCTAACCCCAGTTTAAATTGTTTTGTTTTATTGACTATGTAACTATTATTTTTGTTCTATCAAATATTTTTATTTTATTAACATATTCTTATTTTACATAACTATTTTTAAGAATTTGTTTTAAACTTTTGTTCCGTAAATTATTTTTATAATTTTAGTAACCCCAGTTTAAATTGTTTTTGTTTTTATTGACTTTGTAACTATTATTTTTGTTCAATCAAATATTTTTATTTTACTAATGTATTTTTGTTTTACATATATATTTTTAAGAATTTGTTTTAAACTTTTGTTCCGTAAATTATTTTATTTTACTAACCTCCGCATTAAATTATTTTTGTTTTGTTGATTCTGTAACTTTTATTTTTATAGTGGCTTGTTCCATAAATTATTTTTATTTTACTAACCTCTTATATTTTTGTTGTCTTGACTCTGAAACTATTATTTATTATTTTGTTTTAGTTACTATTTTTTAATTTAAAGATAGAAAAATGTTTAAACATAATTAAGAGAGAGGAGATGATGGTGATGAGAGAAAAAATAGGGAGGTGACGGGAGAGAGAAAGAGAAATATAACCATATAAGATAGGAGAGAGAATGAGTGAAATGATAACTCAAAAATCAATAATTCAAAATGAGATTTTAGAGGAAGAAATCTACATTTACCATTATATATATATATATATATATATATATATATATATATATATATATATATATATATATATATATTACAATAGCTATGACATTGAGTATTAATCTTTTCTATATAAAACTCATAATCCTTCCTATAAGACTTCTATCATTACCAACTAGCTTTTTTAACCCGTGCGTTAAACGCACGTCAATTAAATCGTATATAAACAAAATAAGGAAGATTTGTTTATTAACAATTACACATAAGCTTATCACTAATCATTATAGATTCTTAAAAAAATTCCTTATATATAACATTTGTTGTCTTATTAGTTGGTTTTTCATCTTCACTGCAAATCAATATCTTCAAACCAAAATAATTTGTTACTCTAAAAACTATGACATATAACTGTTCATGGCTAATTAAATACTGATTTTTTTTCTTTCAAAAAGAGACTTACGTGTAATTATTGCATTTGACACTTGTTAATTGCCATTGCATATGATACCAGCAATGTAAATTGTCTTCTCTGGAACTTGAAAGACAGTCTTACATTGGATAGAGTTAATGACAATCTTGGGATAAAAACATTTTCTCCAACATTGCTTCCTTTAAAAAATTTTGTTTCAACAATGTGATCCCTAAGATTTATGATGATTAGTCTTGTTCCATTGCACAACCCGGCAGCATGGTCAATGTTTCCCAAATAGCATTAATGGAACACTAATTTTAAGTGTCAATTCATGGCCTGACAACCCCCGAACACTTTATATTATTCAAAAACTTTGCATAATGAATGTCTTCGAATAAACTTCAATTTTTTCTGCCCTGCAAATAGAATCTGAATTTAAATAAGTTCTTTCTTTTGAATAATTGCTTTTATTAAATTATATTTTTATTTTATGAATAAAGAAATTTCTGAGAAGAATATAAGCTAAAATCAAAATAACTAAATAATTTTTACCGTTAACTATTATTTTTGTTTTGTAAATTATTTTGATTTTAATAACTTCTATTATATATTTTTTGTTTTATTGACTTCGTAACTATTATTTTTGTTTTAATTTTAAGAATTAGTTTTACGGAAAAATTTTATTCAGTAATTTTTTATTATTATTATGTTAACCTCAGTTTAAATTGTTTTGTTTTATTGACTCTTTAACTATTATTTTTGTTCCATCAAATATTTTTATTTTACTAACGTATTTTTGTTTTACATAACTATTTTTAAGAATTTGTTTTAAAATTTTTTTCTGTAAATTGTTTTTATTATTTTAGTAACCTCAGTTTAATTATTTTTTGTTTTTATTGACTTTGTAACTATTATTTTTGTTTCATCAAATATTTTTATTTTACTAACGTATTTTTGTTTTACATATATATTTTCAAGAATTTGTTTTAAATTTTGTTCGTAAATTATTTTTTTTACTAACCTCCGCAATAAATTATTTTTGTTTTGTTGATTCTGTAACTTTTATTTTTATAGTGACTTGTTCAATAAGTTATTTTTATTTTACTAACCTCTTATATTTTTGTTTTCTTGACTCCAAAACTTTTGTTTTTGTTTTTGTTACTATTTTTTGTATTTAAAGAGAGAAAATTTGTTTAAACATAATTAAAAGAGAGGAGATGGTGGTGATGAGAGAGAACATAGGGAGAAGGCGGGAGAGAGAAAAAGAAATGCAATCAAAGAACACAAGAGAGAGAAAAAGTAAAATGGTAACTCAAAAATTAATAATTTAAAAGTGAGATTTTGAAGGAAAAAGTCTACCCTTGTCATTATATATATATGTCCCCCGAGGCATAGCCGAGTGGTAAGGGAGGGACATAAAATCTTTGGAGGCACGCGTGTTTCGATTTAAGGAAGCTTTCTTTCTTTCTTCGAGGTTGGACTTGATGTCTTATCGCTTTTTTCAAACCTGTATCATTTCGGGCACATCTCGCGATTTTCTGTAGTAGCAATGAGGGACCGGAACTACTACCCCAGGATTCAACCTGGTTAAAAAAAAAAAAAAATTGTCATTATATATATATATATATATATATATATATATATATATATATATTATACATAGCCTCGAAAGGATGTGACATGCAAATTGAAGTTTTATCTTGCTGGGCCCACTTTTTGATATATATTATACACTTGTCTCTAGAAAATTTTTTAATTAGCAGAGTAAAATATAAATATCTGGGTATATAAGTTTCATTAGAAGCAAGGGTGTATATAGTTCGGTTTTATTTGGTTTACGCAAAAATTATAAATTGAACTGCACCCCATTGATTTCAAAAATCTCAAATCGAATCGAACCGAGTTAGGTTTTGAATCGAACCAAACCACTCGGTTTGGTTTGGTTGTGTTTACTTTTGTGGTTTATATAAATTATTTTTAATCAAATTAACAAATATTAAAAATAACAATAAAAATAAGATTTTAATTTGGAATTAATATCAAAATTAAAAATTAACCTACTAACAACAAATTATCATAAAGAAAACAACACAAATTTCAAAATAAAGACAAATAATGGAAGAAATAATACTCCGTAGTTCTCCAACAATAAAGATTTTGCTTGGTTTAATATATATATATATATATATATATATATATATATATATATATATATATATATATAGCCTAGATTATGCATATAAGATGATCTAAATGTTAAAAATAGTTAACAAATGTAATATAATATATTATATATAAATAAATAAAAAATATATATGTTTGTTCGGTTCAGTTCGAGATCAAAAACTGTAAACTAAACCAAATCGGACAGTTTTCTAATTTTTGAAATCGAAACCAAACCGTCTTCGACCAAAACTGAATCAAACCGACTCGGAGTGGTTCCTATTTACAACCCCTAATTAGAAGCATTCAAATCAAAATCCAATCAGGAAAGAGAACGAACAAACATAGGATTTAAAAGTAACAGAAAGCCCTAAAATTGCTCGATCAGAAACAGAGACGAGGGATTCAAAATGAGAATCAAAGATCCATTGAAGGAACGACAAGGTGCAAAAGCTTACACGACAATCGAACGCTCTGATACCATAAGATTCCGTTATTTGTTTCGATCGCGTTTCTGAATACAAAGAAGAAAATGGAGGGAAGATCTTCAGCTTACAATCGATGAGAGGGAAAGGGAGATTAACTGCCTACTGCGTACTGATTAAGAAACAGACTACTACTAGTAAGACTAGAAGTCTATAATGCCCCTTCAGAACAGTTGCAGATTGATAGATACATTAATTTGATCGAAAAGGTTCGAATCAATTAAAGTGAAAAAGATAGGATTAGATTTGAGTTTTTAGCAAGCGGAAAAGATAGGATTAGATTCGAGTTTTTAGCAATCTGTTAAAACAGAAATCTATGAGGGACGGAAATCGACATAGTTGGATCGAACCAAATAGTCTCATTTTATCCTAAAAAATTACTAAAACACTTTGAGTTATATCAAAAGAAAACTCATTTGCATTACCATTGGTGGAATTCTTCCCCAAATTCTTAGCCAGGTCCATGCTACCTATACATTTTAAAAGTTTCTATCTCTTCAGAATTATTCTTCACAATGGTTTTAAATTTTTTTTTTTTCATTCTTACATGGATCTCACTATCAAATCAAACACTTTGTTTACACAGCTTTTTTATTTTTATATAAAAAGGTAATAATAAAAAAAATCAAAAAAAAAAAGAAAGAAAGCAAGTGACAGGTGTGTTTCTCTCTCCTTGCCCCGATTCCTTGCAATTTTTGAACAAAGAATTTTGGAAAAGAATTCTTATTCAAGAATTCATCACAATGGTTGGAATTCCCCATCCTAAGAATTCTTATTCAAGAATTGCTTAAGAATCCACCAATGTGGATGCTCCAACTTAATCTAATAATACATATATTATGACAATTAATTAAACAACTTGGTTGATTGAACTAAAGTAAATTATGAAGGTTCAATTATTTGTGTTTTTCATTTTATTATTTAGGTGATATAGTTATATGACTTTTTTGTTGGATTTGTATTGATTACTTGATTTCAAATTTTAAATTTAAATACAAGTGTTATTTAATTTGTTTATGTGTAACTCGTTAATGATCCGTTTAAACCGAAATCGTCAGGGGTTAGAGTTAGGTTTGCATTTTTAGCGACACATTTAAAATGAACCGTTTAAACCGTAACCTATTATAGACCGAAGCTGGTAGGACTGGACCGAAACCGATATGGCTGACTCGAATAACGTCTCTAGTTGTAGATGACCAATAAACTAACGAGAGGGGGTTGCTATTGACACCCCATGAAATACTCTCCATAAAAAATAATTGCAAAAATGTCATAGAGTGAAATGACAATGTAGCCCTATGAAGAATTCTCAACACCCTCAGGCGCATACATCCCATTGTGTGCGGCAACTCTCAATCGAACTCCTTCAACTTGTGCTCATAATCAGGTCCGAACAAAGGGTTGTCTGTTCGGCCACCACCCTAGCCGCTCATTCACATCTGATTCCAAGAAGATGTTTGAGAGTTGAAGATGAAACATAGGGAGTGAGGATAAGGAGATGACGAAACTTACCCCAATTTTGTATCTGATATACCCGGCCTAAACCGGGTCACGAGCAAGGCACGAGTTAGCATCACGTGCTAGTCATGGGCACAGTACCTCTGGGGCCCACGGCCCAGCGAGCAAGATGAGACAGCCCGGGCACCAGCAAAGATAACCCTTACTCAAACTCAGGCGGGCAAGGCCTTGCTCGTCCGACTGGGACCATGATCGGGACTCATACATGCTTAGCAAAGGAATCGACTGCCTGCCCGCACGGCACTTTGCCCGAGGGGTCGATCTTCGATCGACAAGTTCGTGGATCAATACAACGGAATAGCGGACAGCCCTCGCCGCGAGCACCCATCAAACATGAGACGCTGGTAGCTTGCTTTCCAAGGCAAGTCAAAGGTTTCCTTGTTTAGGCGGAATACTTGCCTTATCAACTCTTATAACTTCGCGGTCAACCGCCTGTTTCGCCTAGAATCAAGGGATTCCCTCCTTGATTGTCTCGGCAATTATGGAAACTGAATCCTAGACGGATTCAATCACCTTGAGGGCCTATAAATACCTCTCCATAATCATCAACAAGGTACACACACTTTCTTGAGCCTCGTTACTCTATCAATTCACCTTTTGACAATCACTCGATACTTACTCTCACGCCGGAGGGGTTTCGCGAGGCCTTGCCTTGCACTTCCACTCAGGTGTTCTTGTGATCTTAACAGGCTCAAGGAGGACGATTACAAGCCCAGATATCCTACCCATCTCAAAGACGGCCCAAGCTGTGCATTTGGCCACATCAGTTTGGTTCCGTTGCCGGGAAACGAAGTTTCATCACTTCCTTCTAAATTTTTCCGGTAAAATCTTTTAACATTTCTCTATTGCAATGGCTGGAAAGGGTAGCAAACACCATGCCACCGCAAGCAATCAACAGGCTGGCAGCCACCAAGTTGGAAACAATCCTCCCCCAAGAGCACCGCACGGGGTGCAAACCAGAAACCAGAGGGTGGTTGCAGGGCAGGCAATCCAAGGCAATGAGGTGCCATGTGTGGAGGGGCAAATCTCCCAACATGCCGGCCCAGGCGGCAAGCCAACGCGATGCCGCGGGTCATTAATGAGAGACGTGATGCTCGCCACAAGATCTCGACGCATTTCAATCGCCACGGAGAACGATGTAGCCACATGAATCGGCCGGATTAACCCTCGATCAACAAGCCGCCGCTTCTCTGCAAGTTCGAGGCGAGTATTATAGTAAGATGTATGCGCCAACAAAGAATCGCCGCTTGGGCCATGCCCGTGCCGATTGCAGATGTGGCAATGCTCGCGCTGAGCAGCAATCCGGTACTGTTGGAGATGGCCGTGCCTCCCAGCGGTTGTTCCGCGCCAAGCGTAGCATGCATGCCTTCAATCGCCCACATACCGTCTGGCCGAGGAAGTGGAGGTGATAAAAACAAAGCCGACGACTGCCGAAAGCAGACATCTGACTGTCAACATCATTCATACTCGGCGCCACCATCACCATGAACATTATGCCCGAGAGGAGAGTCATGGTCGCCGTAGGCCGAGAAGGCGAGGCAAGACACCGGCTAAAATACAAAGCCCGCATCACACAGAGGGGCCTGCCTCATGCGCGCCCACCTTCTCGCCCGCACGTGCGTGGTGATCACTCTGACCCGCCCCATTCTTCAAGATTGACAGAGATGTGGGAGCGCCGTCCGAGAAGATGGAGGCCATGAAAAGCGGACATGGCAAAACAAATGGCAAGCCTGCCGTGCGGCCAAGCCCTGCATGGCGCCACAAGCCGCCGAGGCGCCCTTTCACTCTGCAGAGATCGAGAATGCGCCACCCGCAAGCGCAGCGGGTTATCTTCCCACGCTCGACAAATATTTCGGGAAGACGCGGCAAGCGATTGGCTTCGATCGCTCAAGCACAAATTCGGATGGTTACAGATATCGAAGCCCCGAAATGCGGGCGTCGAGGAGCCTCCGTGGAAAGGCGCAAGCCTGGGGCAGTGAGTTCCTGGGATCAATTGGGAGTTGGGCGGTGCTCCTGAGAAATTCTTGGAAGAATTCCTAATGCAGCCCAACCTCCAAGAACCGCTCGACCTTGCTAAGATCGCTGTGGGGATAATGAATCGCATGCCAGCTACTCGAAAAGATTCGAGGAGATGCTCGAGTGAAAGCCAAACCGCGACTCTAAATCACCTTTGCTATCTCAATAACATTGAAGGCAGGCCGAAGACCATGCTAGCGATGAACCCGGGCTTCTTAAGCGAGCCGCTAGCAAACTCATACCTCTTTTCGCCGACCGAATCGGAGAGCGTTAAGGCCGATAAACCCAAGAACAAAGACAAGGCTCAAGGCGCACTCGCCACGCCACCGACCAGCCCCTGAGGGCACAACCGCTCGAGCAGATAGAGGAAAACCTCCAATCCCTGCGAGGTTTGCAGAAGCTCGCTTACCCCGTTAAACACTACGCTGGGAAGAGATCATGCTCGTAGAGATGCTCTCTCGCCTATCCCTTATCCTTCTCGACCTCGAGCTCGACTATTCTGATAACACGAATACCGCGAATACCACCACTAAGACCGCCACACCACCGAGGGTCAGAAAGTGTTGAAAAGGGAAATCCAAAGCCGATCAACGCGGGCAAGTTAGACCGCTTCACAAAAAGACTGCATGGCGAAGGAAACAATGCCAACAATGATCGTGGGAGACCCCCAAGCAGGAGAGGTGGCTGTGCCCCTCGATTCTGGGTGATAAACATGATTCAGAGGAGCTCCCGCCCAACACACACAATTGGGAAACATATATATTCCTTTATCTAGGGCGATCAACGCCCAAAGAATACATCTGGGAGCCAGCAGCATATGTTTTTTCTCAAATGAAATGCCGGCAAGTTAACACTCCATTGGCATCCGAGCAGCCTCGGTTATTTCCCGCCTCCAACAATCGGTGTTCACGAGTTTTGCTAGATACGGAGCACGCAGGGACATCATGCACTATTCTCGCTCAAGGATTGGAGTTTCGACACCATGCTCAAGCATACATATGGGAAAGCTCAAGGCTTTACCAATCACCAAAGGGTCAAAGGCACGATCGAGCCGAGGTATTCATGGGTGATGGGGCCCAAACGCGATTGAGATGATCACATTCTGGTGATCGACCTAAAATTGGCATACAACCGCATTTTAGGTGCTCCAAGAATGGCCAAATTCCGATGGTCGCCTCCATTCCCCACCAAAAGCCAAGTTTTATACAAAATGGGCGGGTATCCTCAACAAGAAACCCCGAGCAATGTGGGAGTATGTCCGAAACTCAGAGGAAAAAATGTAAACTGATTGTGGATATTCCCGATCGCATGTATGCGCCCCTAAATGTATCAGGACCTTCCCGATCGATCGGCAACGTTTACGAGCCTACCCCAAAGATTCACTTCCATCAACAATATCGAGCTCTGGGGAGACAGTAGCTGGCCGAGCCCATGGAGATAGTCCCCGAGCAAGCTCCAAGAGAGCCATCCGAACAAGCCCCCCCTGCCCTTCTAGACGCAGGAGGAAGCGCCCCAAGTCACGTGACATCGAGCCGACACCTCGTAAAGTCCTGGATGAGCCTCGACATTCAACCGTAGGCGAGCCGGAGAGAGATCATTATCAATCCCGCATACCCCGAGCAAAAAATCAAAATCGGGAAGGCCATGCCTCCCAAGCTCTCAAAGTGGTTGATTGACACCCGTTGAAGAACAAATGATGTGTTCGCCTCGACGGTTGAGACATGAGGGGCATCTGCAAAAGCATCGGCTCGACATGACTAACGTTGACCCTACCTTCCCATTTCATCCAACAACCACTCAAGACAAGATTTCTCCGAGAATGGCGATCAAAGCAGAGTAATGAAACTCCTAAAGGCGCACATCATCGGTAGATTCAAGATCCGACCGGCTAGCTAACGTGGTGATGGTCAAGAAGGCAAATGACAAATGGCGAATGTGCGTGGATCTCACCATTTAAATAAAGCCTCAAAGATCTATCCACGCCTCAAGATCGATGTGCTTGTCGATTCTATAGCCGAGTTCGAGAGATGCTCGCCTCGACGCATCAAGCTTCACCAGTCAAGATGAACGAGTGATAAGGCAAAGACAGCCTTCCAAGCCTCTATTGCTACAAAATGATGCCCTTGGCCGAAAATGCAGTGAGCCACTTACCGTACGGTCAACAAGGTTTTTGGCTCTCAAATCCCAAATATGTAGGCTTACATAGATGACATGGTCATCAAAACAAAAGGGCCACACCACCATACTTGACTTGGCCTCTATTTGCCAACCTCAAGGCCAAAGATAACATGAAGCCGAACCCGAAGAATGCGCCGGTCCCAGAAGTTTCTGGGATTCATGGTGGTCCAACCGTGGCATAGAGGCTAACCCGAGAAGATACAAGCCCTCGCCGACATGGAGCACTCTTACCGCATCAAACACATCCAGCGCTAAACGAGCAGTCATTGCTCCTAAAG
>JABEVN020001531.1:0-24501 GCA_013146195.2 Codonopsis lanceolata
GCCTCACCGTCTTTGCTTATGGATTCTGATTTTGATGTCTTCACTGGCATCTTGTGGCTTGATTTGTATTGGGTTGCAATTGGCTTGTGATTCACGAATCCCCACAGATACTTGTCAAATGATCCAAAAGCCTTCTGGATCTGTAAAACAATTAACAAGAATTCATTTAAACAATTTTGTTTCTGTCATATAATCTTTTATGTCAAGAATGCGGTTAGAGTGAGATAGTTTCGTATTGGATAATTGACTTAGTTTAGCTATTCATTTACCTCAAGAATGCGGTTAGAATTGTCAACGACTCCTCGGACTTGGCTTAGTTCTATCCCATAATCAGCACTGATTGATGTAATCTTCTTCTCCGAAAATTTTGAAACAGTTTCTGCATCAAATCCCGAGAAAGCTTCCCTGGAAAAAAGGAAAGAAAATGGGTGAGGCATCTAGGAAGAATCCACATCCATGTTATATTTAGGAATTTAATTAGCACACCCACCTGAATTCTTGCCTCTTCTTCAGGACTGAAGTCCAATCTGATCCCACTTGAGCACCCGTTAGCACAAGCAATTCAAACAGAAGCCTGCATATGATCGATCACCGGTAAGAAAATCATGATCTGAGTACCAAATCTTAACTCAAGAATTTCTACAAGATAAAGGCTTACTTGTCGTCGTGAGCAGGAACCCCCCATTCTTGGTCATGGTAAGCGACATAGATTGGGTCTGTGTTATAAACAACGTCGGATTAACATTGATAAATGTCAGCACTAAAAAGTGGAAAAATGGGAACTTGAATAAGTATTAGTATATAATTTCTGAACTCGTTGCTACCTGAATTTGATGTGATGAAGCTGCATCGTTTCTCCTCTCTAACAATGGTAGTGGTAGTAATGGTGGTAAAAGAAGAATTGAATTCAGCGGACAACTTGCAATTATCGTACTTTGCAGACTTAGATCTACCATAGTGAGCGATTCTCATTTTGCGCTGAACTTGCATCACAGCAACCTGTTCCCTCCTTGCTGCGGCTATACTTCCAGGTTCCTCGACAATGGAAGCCGAAGAGTATTTCAATATCGGTGAGCTAGTAGTAGTAGTAGTTACCGTGGTATCACCAACAATAACAGAATTAACTGTATTCTTGGACTTCTTGATAGGAGCCAACACGGGTTTAGCCGTGGCACACCTTGGTGTCAAAACGACTTTTTCGGCGCTCGAGTTCAGCCCGTTCGGGTCGTTTCCTCTCTTGATCGCCGGTTGTCGTGGTGATTTTAGCTTTGGAGAGAGAGGAGGGGTGGTGGTCGTAGACGACGGCTTACCACTTGTAGTAGTAGTAAATGGTGGTGGGTTAATAGTGGAGTATTTCATAGAGGCACTTTTCTTTAGAGTATTGCGCCTTTCTAATAGAGGTAGAACTCGGTTTGCCGTGGCCGGCTGAAGGACAGGCCGGCCATTGATGTCCGAAATAGCTGTCACGGTACCCATGTCGCCAGCATTACCACTTCCTTGCAATTTAGTCTTGGAGGTACACATTTTTGCCTTGGTTTGGTTCTTTCTATTTGAGATTGCAAAATAGGAAAGGGTATTGCTTTGTGAAGAGTTGAGGAGTATTGAAGATTGAATGCTGCCCTATTGGTGAAAGGGGTTTGTAGAGGTGTTGGGAAGGATTGGAAGGGGATTTGTGCTTTATATATAGCATTAGTAAAGTAAAAGGATAGGGGAATTTGAGGGGAGCGTAGGTATAGAGAGAGAGAGAGGAGGGGGGAGCGGGTAGAACTGTAGAAGCTAGCTAGGAAGGTGGTGGGGTAAGTGGGGACAGGTAGAGAGGGAAGTTGGAACATGGGGGGGTTGGGGTGCTGTGCCATACATGCATGATTATACACTCCCTCTTGTGAGGGGCACTTATCTTTTTCTTCTTAACGTGAGCACGAGATTGACAGTGACTCCATCCTTATTGGATGGGGTGTGGTGTGGTGTGGTGTGCTGTGGTGGGTTAATTCAAAATAAACCCGTTTTAGAGTGAAATGAGCTTTTGTCGCTTAAATAAAAAGAGTTTAACTTCGAATCTTTGGTTATGTTTAGGCTTGATAGTTAGATGGGTCGATTCGTCTTAATTCGTTACATATTTCAACTAAACTCATTTTAACCCGTTTAACATTTGAATTTTAACGGGTTTCAACTCGTTTCAATCCATTACTCATTCCAACACAACTCAGCCTAGTTATGTGCAAGCTTCCTTTGAAAAGGTTTTTGCTTCTAGTTCCCAACGATACCTCAAGAATGAGTCTTAGGCCTTTGAGACTACGCATCAAGATAGTCGGGGTGTATTCTGTACATTTATTTGTTTATTTTATTGTATTAACAAAACCTGAATGATGAAAAAGAAATCATGTGGCTGATTCCAAGTATTCGGAAGGAACCTTTTGGTAATCATGATTAAAGTAAGATATTATTAATAAATCGTTCTTTTGAACGTTTGGTATCTAATAGTCGATTTGGACTAATAATCTTCGTTGTTTAGATAAAACCTTTATTCCTTTGCTAATTGCACAAAGTGTGATGGTTGAATTATAAGCACACTCGCTAAAAAACCGGAGATTAACATTTCTAATTCTAAAACTACTACTTAAATCAATAACAAAGACACTAATAATATCAGATAAATAATACTATTTATCTCTATCCGACTTCGAAACAAGCCAGGTCAAGTCAAGGGAAAAAGAAATTTGTATGCCATTGCCAGCCAGCCATCAGATGGGACCCATCAATATCCACTCATTGCATTTACTGCCTCATGAGTTGGAGTGGGCTACAAGGGTTTTGGGTCCAGTAAATAGGAATCATTCTTCTTTTATGTGTTCTTTAGAGCTGGCCAGCTCCAAGAAAATTCCCTTGTGGAAGCTATGTTTGTGATCGATCATAGATCAATAAAGTAATCAATCAGATTTGGTTAATTAGTTAGTTTGAAGTATGGAGATTAGTTATAGTTTAGTTGTTGGGAACAAAATCAAATAAAAAGTGGTTCGAAGTCTACTAAAGGCTAGTTGACAATCCTATTTTTAACCTATATATTTTCTTTCAATCTTTCTTTCTTTCTTTATACTACTAGTAAATCTTGGCAATTCCGGAAGGTATATTTATATTCTCGAGGGTGATTATTTGTCATCTTTTACCACAATCTTTCGTCCGTTAAACGTAGTATTTGTGTATGATTTATAAAGTAGTTATGTGTTATTATTGAGCATCAACATTATTCATAAATTTTTAGGTCGGCTTGTGATGTACCTGATGACCCAAGGTGCTGCGTACTCGATGGGCCAGTGTGTAGGCTACACATAGCAAATCGGGCTCTCGGGCTTGGGTCGTTACGAATAGTATCATAGCGGATCCCGACCGGAAATGTGGAAACAAAGTGCTGTGTGGGCCAAAGTGTAACACCGCAAAAGGTGGGAACCACCTCTCGATCTCCGTACGAGCCACCTCTTGAATCCTACATCGCCTGGGGTACGATTCGGTTTTGACGAGAACGTCAAAGATTTAAGTGGGGACATCGGGTAAATGTGAGACTTATGTGTGATTTATAAGGTAGTTATGCGCTACTACTGAGCACCAACATCATCCATGAATTTTTGGGTTGGCTTGTGGTGGGTCTGATGACCGAAGATCTTTGCGTGTCAGGTGGGTATGTGGCGCGAGCAGAACTCTTAGGCTTGGGTCGTTACACTTCGTTTTCTGATCCGACGCACTGTTTAAAAAAATTGACTGTATTATAAATATTTGTATAATGTGTGGTTCTCTTTAATGCTCTCGAGTATGTGACTATAGTTAAAGTAGATAGAAAAAGTAAGTGTAAAGTATTAAAAGTGTTTTCTTAAAAAATAGAGTTTTGAAAGAAGATAATTATTTTGAAACGGATAAAAAAAATGAAGACAGTTATTTAAAATCAGTGGGATTAAAATTTTTAATCCAAATATGGAGTATGATTTTACACAAAAATATCCACGTGAAACATTGTATTTGTTGAAGGTATACAAAAATGTTACGAATATATTTAAGTTAAGGGTAATGCTAGGACCATTTTAATAAAACTTAATTTTGGGCACCAAATAATGTGGCATCTTATGTGTCATATTGTTTACACAACTTTTTAATTTATAGTAGAGCCCATAAAATGCCAAATAAGAGACATATTGAAAACCACATCATTTGGTGCACAAATTTGAATGCTCATTAAGTGGCTCTAGCATTACTCGTAAGTTAATAATGAATAAATAAATGAAAAAAAGAAATTCACCACACAAAGCAAGGTTCTAAAAATCAGGCGGCGCCTGCGGGGACTAGTCGGGGCCTAGAATTAAGGCATAATTACCATTTTTTTGATAATTTATATCAAAGATCAAACACATTGACTACAAATTTAATGTTTTTTATGTTTTTCATTTTATCAAACACTTGTCTATATTTGTAAAATGAACAAAAATATACAAACCTACCTTTAATCCCAATTCTCAACAACTCCAAAGCAATAAACCAGCCAAGTTTAGATCTAAAAACAAAAAAATTATTATTCAACCTACCTACTGCCCCTACAACCCACAGTCTAATATATCCTCTCTAATCCCTTCTCATTCTAAATTATGAGTCTCGAGACAACCCCCTTGTTCTTCATCTTTTTGTCTTCTTCTTTCTTCTATCTATCTGGCAGACCGACAACGTAGGTTCCGACTTGGTCGATTAGACGGTGACTAAGAAAATCGCGGTAGAGAGGGGCCTAGCGCCTAGGCGGGGCCTAGGCGGAGCTAGGCGGGGAGTTTTAGAACACTGCACAAAAGCACAAAGATTTATCACGGTTCGGTCAAAACAACCAACGCTCTAGGCATCCACAGTAGTGACCCTCGATACCACATTCTAAATATCTTTTTTTTTTATTTTAAATAAATATTTCAACGCTCTACAAAATAGTTCACTCAAATAAACATTTTCTATACAATCATCTATAGACCTCAAATTTCTCTCACTTTAACTAACAAACTTAATTAGAAATATATTTTCTCTTTTTTTAATTTCTATATTCGCACCATAATCGGACTATAAAATTTTACATTTTATGAAAAAAAAATATTTTATGTTTTAATTATTTCAATTTCTTTTATCTAAAAATACTTCAATCTTAGGGGAAATTTTCGTTATTTTTTTGTCCTCTCATATATTAAGGACACAAGATATATACTTTTTTAGTTGAAAAGAATTCATATTTAATTTATTAATTTCATATAAAAATTGTTATCTTTCAACGGGAGCCGCACTTGAATTTCGTAAACTTAATTTAAGATATTAGAAATTCTAACTTTAATAATTTTAAACAAAGGAAGGCGAAAAAGAATAAATGACATTTTTGGAGATAGAGGGTTACACTATTCAACTAAATCACTCTCAAACTATAGAGAATGATTTAGTTGATCTTGGAGATGGTGTTTGTTTGGGGGACCATTCCATTTGCGGATATCTAGTGGGTTAAAAAAACTCTAAAGAGAGTTTTGAAGTGTGTGCTGAGAGTCCAAAAAATTAGAGTAAGTCTTTTTTAAGACAATTGTACGGATTTTAATTCGTAAGATGAAACCTTATTCTTTTACAACTCAAACCACCAACATATTATTGATCGAGTCAAGGAGATCTGTCTTACATCAAATAGCCGTAAAACTATTTTACCTACATTTTCTTTTAAAAAAAAACTACTCCCTCCGTTCCTAAATTATTGTCCTGGTTGACCCGGCGCACAGATTAAGAAAAAACAATTGACTTGATTATTTATATTGGTTTAATGTGTAGTTTCCTTGAAAGCTCATGTGTATGTGGCCCATAATTAAAGTAAGATGAAAAAGTAAGGGTAAAGTGGTAAAAATGATGTTATAAAAAAGTAAGTTTCAAAGTGAACAATTATTTTGAGACGGACGAAAAATGAAAAGAGGACGATAATTTAGGGACGGATGGAGTAATATATAAAGTGAAAGTTAAGATTTACAAAACCAGCCATGAAAATACAAAATATCCATTAACCTTTAACATCAAACGTTTAAACAAAATTTTTCTTCTATCGTCTCCCGCACCTTGTGTCAAATATAAAACCTCCGTATCTATAATACCTGTATCTTACATCGGGTAGATGTAAAACATGTGTGGTTTAATTATAAGGTGGACACACCATGCTATGGATTCGAAACATTACAAATAATATCAAAAAAGGTCATAACCAAAAATATAAAAACAAAGTATTGTACGAACTCAATTGATACACCTCGGGATCGGGGGATTCTGAAAAAATGTCACTCCTAAGAGATAACAAAGAATGAGAATACAAAATCTTCTTGGCACTGAAGTTGGGACAAAAAATGAAACGCGTCTACCAGAGAATGAAACGCGGACGTGTGATTGAGTTGATCGAGGCCTAATTTATTAGAACAAATGGACAATTAAGTATCAAGAGTAACATGATGTAGAATCTCTTTTTTTTTTTAAATAATTTTCTGACAAATATTATTACTGACAGATTAAAAGGCATAACAGGCTGTGTTGTTTGGTATTGAATTGGATTATTCACCGTCCATTCCGGACAAATAATCCTTTATTTTATTTTTAGATATTTTATTTAAAAAGTTTAAATTAAAAAATTAAGGTATAAAAGTACTATTTTATTATTAACGAATTGCTAAAAATGTTTTTTTTTTTTTAAATTTGACTTTCAAATGAGGACACTTTGCCGAGAACGGAAGGAGTATTATACAAATGGTGTTATCTGAAGAAGAGTAGGTCTCATGTAAGACCGTCTTACGGATCTTAATTCATAAAAACGGAGCTTCACTTTCTCATAGCTTAACACACCAACACACGATAGACCGGATAAAGATGATCCGTCATACAAAAAATATTCGCAAAACCGAATTATACAAATATTTGCCATAAACCATGCTACTCATTTGACCGATTTGGTGATCTGCTACAATGTTTTACTGATTGACGGACAAATTTATTAGGTTCCAATCAAGGACCCTTCTTAGCCACTTCTCTTCCTTTTGTAGGAAGCTTCTCCTTTGCTTCCACATGATTAATTAGGTTTGTGTGTGATATTATTCGGGTTTACTTATTTCCACATTTACACGCACATTCGGGTTTACTTAGTTCCACATTTACACGCACATTCGGGTTTACTTAGTTCCACATTTACACGCGGT
Source organism: Codonopsis lanceolata (assembly GCA_013146195.2). NCBI lineage: Eukaryota > Viridiplantae > Streptophyta > Magnoliopsida > Asterales > Campanulaceae > Codonopsis > Codonopsis lanceolata. Next base: position 7,221 of record JABEVN020001531.1, read on the forward strand.
TAGGGTTTTGTACGTATTCGGGTTTACTTAGTTCCACATTTATAAGTGATTAGGGGTTGTGTAGGATTTCCGAGGCACTTTGGATTTCAATTTCAGCTCCTTCATTAGGTTCACCAACATCAAATCCATGTTTTAAAAATCGCTAGGTGGACGTTAGACGCTAGACGGTGCTTAAGCGGGGTCTTGGCGGAGCCTATAATTAACATATAAGTACATTTTTTTTCTTATTATAACCTAATTAACGTACATTGTACTGTTGAATTTTAAAAGTAAAACATACAATTTAATACCATTCCAAGATTCCAAATATTTTTAAAAATAGTCAATAGATGTTCATTAATAAATTATATAAATTTACAATATGTAATTCAATAATTCTAAATTAGTATTTATTATTATTTATTTATAAAAAAGACCTGAAATAACATTATTTTGGGTCAAAATATTTAAAAATAAATAAAATCAGTAACCCGCCAGGGCGTCTGGGTGATTTTTGCCCGATTTGTCAAATTTTTAGGCGTCTGAGTAGCCCTAGCGTCTAAGCCGATTTTTAGAATAGTGCATGAAATTAAACCAATTTTTTAACAAAGAATGAAGATCACTAACAAAATGGAATATATTGCCTTTTAATTATATAGATAATATACCTAAAACTCTTAAAAATAACTAGCTAGTACACCAAAAAGTAATAAATAAATAAAAATACTCACAAAAGCTATTAGTCAATGACACCACTTTACACCAAATTGATTTTTTTAGGCCACTTTAACTAGAACTTGTAACATATGAAATAGAGAGAATTTAGTTTAGGAGCCAGTTGATTTTGGTTTTGTGATTTTTGCAATAGACTCACCAGCTTTCTTTTTATTTCTCGATAACTTTTTCTACAATTATTATAAAAAAACATTTAAAATCATAAGACTAAAATTATCAAAATTATGAATATATGGTGTTCCGATCCGTATTACGGCCTCAAAACCTAAATGAACTAGGAAAGCGATTTTTCAATAATTAAGATCGTTTTCATTACATGTTAATTATGTCTCCTTGTAGTCAAAAACTGACATTCAAGAAAAAGAGCTGTCATTGAATGGACTATATATATATAAATAATTTGGAGTTGAAAAATCAATAGGACTAAACAAGATAAAAACCTCATTCCAATCTAGCTAGTTTGAGTAAAACCCTTGAAAAATAGATATTAAGTAGTCATTTGGTAGATAGGATTAAGATGAGATATGATTAATAAGCTAAATTTTAGGATATTTGGTATCCAATAGGTAGTCTGGATAAATAATCAGTTCTATCCAGATAAGGTCATTATTCCTCGCTAATAATACCAAGGGTAAGGGTGGTATACATTATGAGCGTCCTCTCTAAAAGATATAGGATTAATATTTTTATTTCCAATACAACCCCGAATATATAGTACTCATTCAATTCCTAAATTATTATCCTCTTTGATCTGACACACGTTTAAAAAAAATAATTGACTGTATTATAAAATTGATGTAATGTGTAATTTTTTTAAATACCCTTGTGTATGTAGCTATAATTAATGTAAATAAAAAAAAGTAAGGGTTTCAGTAAAATTAATTTCGTAAAAAAGAAAGTTTTGAAAAATGACAATTATTTTGAAACTGATAAAAAATAAAACGAGGACAATTATTTAAAAACGGAAGGATCAGAGTACTAGATTAATAGTGAGAGCGCTTAGAATCAGGGGCGGATGCATATATGCTTAATACTGCAACTAAACACAATTTCAAAGAAAAAAATTTATTTTTACCTTGTAAAACGACGTAGTTTTACAAAGTAACCAACCTTCCAATGTGTAGTTGACGTTCGTCAATCCACTTTAGAATTTTCTTGATTCACCATTGCTTGTAATAATGAGATTAATAATACTGCTTATCTTTTCAGTCGACTAAAGCAAAACATGGCTAGTTGATTGAGATAATGATGGAGAGATTAATAAGACTAAGAAACCTTTAAATGAGTTGGTTGAGTTTGTGTTTATAAAAGTGACTTGAGAGAACAGCCCATGTGTTCCCTCCCCGACATATTAGCTCAAATAATACTAGACATTTTATAGACAATAACACATGATTATATTTCTGGTAGGCTTACAGAAAGAGATATATACATAGCTCATCTTTCTTAACCACTTTTTGCACTTTTGTTATGTACTATACCACTACTACTACTCATTTAATCAATCAAACCACATAAACAAGGAGGGTCAATCATCTCCCAATATCATCTAATCTACTCGTTTAGGATCAGGAGGATCAGGAAATTTGAAAAATGGACGCTCATTTAAAAACGAAATGAAGGAATTAATGAAATTGTTGAACAACACGTACTTCCCTTCCCAAAGATGCTTATATGCTGATTCCAAGATTTATACATTACTTGATGTCGGACCATTATCGTAACATTCGAGCTTGAGAGCCTGGTCCGTTGTGTAGCCCACACGCTAACCTACTAAATATATACCGTTATCTTCAATCATCCAGGTCTACCACAAGTCGATTAAAAAGTTCAATGTTGGTACCTAATAGTAGTGTGTGACCATCAAAAAAATACATTCAAGCCCCACATCTACTCGATTTGGAACAGGGGTGTTACAACTACAATTTTAATGGGTAAGGGCATCAACAAAAAAACCAGATTTTATTCATGGGCATAAAAAGCTTTGAAAAGTCATTTTTTTTTTTTAACTTTTTGTTATCCAAATTGTGAGTAACTAGTTTTTTCAATACTTATGGGTGCAATAGGCACTCATGGGCTAACTAACTCATTCATTATCCATCCATGTATACCCATGTTATAACCAGATACTTGTTTTTCCGTTCATTTAAATCTATGACCTACATAAACACTGCTCATACTTGTTCAACCCGTCATTTTACCACCTCTTTTTTTTTTTTTTTTTCTTTCATCAAAAATGATCAATAGTGGTTCCCCACTTACCTCCTGAATGATTCAAATCCACAACCTATTAGGTATGGATGAAGCGTCTTACCACCTCTTAGATTTATCTTTCTTAAGAGAAACATAAACTTATCATCTCTACAATTAATATAGCACATGGGATACTACTAAAAGGCAATGAAAATTTGTACTTGGTGGTTCTTCGGTCTATAATTTGTGAGATGAGAATCCATTATATATTTAGCAATTTGAGTGGTAAAGAAGATATATAGCAAGTTGATAATGGTGACCCGTGGGGAAGAACATTATGATTATTATTTTTTGGGTCGAAGAACATTATGATTTGTGTCGTATTTTTGGAGCAAATTCTATCTCTATGAAATGACAAAAATTAGGAAGGAAGCACACTGACAATCCTCAATCCAATGACAAATGGATCATGTGCAATGTTGAATTATTTTCATTTTTATTATTATTATTATTATTATTATTATTATTATTATTATTATTATTATTATTATTATTATTATTATTATTATTATCATTATTGCACATACAATATCCAAATCCACTAGCTAAGGTAATTCCCATTATTATACGCCCGTCCTCCATCTTTTTATTTTTACATAATTTAGATAATTATTTTCGGAAGGAAACAAAACGTTCTTCCTAAAAAGAACAAAAAACAACTCTTATTTGCCTTAAAAGAGGGGTGTGCAAGATTTTTTCAGAATCAGACCGAATCAATGGAACCGGACCAAACCAATCAAAACTAGACCAAACCAATACTTTGGTTTGGTCCTGGATCTAAATTTTCATAGAATCGAACATTTGAGTTGGTTTCGGTTTGTTATGCTATAATTTATAATTTCGATATTTTTAATTGTTAAATTTACTTTTATCGAATATTTTTTAATATTTTTATGAAGTTTCAGTCTTTTAAATTTTATTGTATATTTGTTTTAAACAATTAAAAAGTAAAAAATCATAGTATTGGTCCGATCCTGGTTCTCATACATCTTCGATTAGCTTTGGACCGAACCAATGTATTGGTTCTCATACATATTGTGTTGGTTCCGGTTCTAAATTTTTTAAGAATCAGACTATTGGTATGGTTATAGTTTTCTCTGTTTTTCTAAAAAAATGGACCGAACCGGACCAAGCTCACCCCTATCTCAAAAGATGGACCTAACAATTGCATACGTTGGGTCGGATTGGAGGAATAATTGATCAAAACGAGTCATAATTCATTATAACCTCGAATATCAAATGAGGCGAAATGGATCTGGTTAAAATGGATAGCGGGTTAAAACATGTTGATCGTCTTAACTCAGGTTTTACTTCAAAAATTTAGGAAAAATTGCGGGCCGGTCTACTTTTAAAAGTATTTAATTGGTACAATACTCCCTTTTTATTTTCAACCAGAAAAAATCATTTTTAGTGGCAAAATGACTACGATACCCTTAATGAATTGCATACACGCTACAATTAAACTTTATAAATCGCGATACAAAATTGGGTTAACGGGTTTCAAGTTATAATTTCCATACCTTGACAATCCACCTCCTCCCCATCAATATGCATGCAAGTCTCTTTTTCTCTTTATCATTCTTTTTGTTCTTTTTCTAGTTTTTTGTTCCTTCATTTGTAATTTAATACAATATTAACATTATTTTTTCACCTCTAATATGTCGGGGATATTTCACGTATGAGGAAAATGCTTTTTATCGAACTTTTCATACAATAAAGATTTCAACTACAGAAGACATCATCAAGCTCAGTCAAAGTAAATTTGTTGCTCTCATACATGAAGTTCATTGTACGGATCAACAACTTCAAGGTTATTCCGATGGTTCTCTAAAGACTACTTATTGTAAGAATTGAAGGGTTTTTAAAAGTGCAATTGCAACTAGTATTACAAAAATAATGTCAATGTTTGTATTTAAAGGTGTATTGATAAGATAATTTATCAAATAAATAGCGAAAGATTTTATTTTAATAAAACAGTAATAAGACACAGAAATATGTCAAACAATCTACAAGTAATGCTTGTTGATCCAGTCTTAAGACCAAAAAGGGTTACACTAAAAAGATTATGGTGTCGTTTGGTAGTTAGGATTAAGGCCAGATATGATTAATAAGCCGAGTTGTCTGATGTTTAATATGCAATAGGTGGTCGGGACTAATAACACGGGTTATCCGGATAAAGTCATTATCCACTCACTATTAATACCAAGGGGGAGGGTGGTATTATTAGCGCTCTCACTATAAAAAATTGAGATTAACATTTGTAATCTCAAAACTACCCCCGATATACAAGTGATGATTAATAGCGATGACACTAATAATACTGTGATTAATAATACTGTTTATTCTTGTTCGACTACCAAACAAGCCCTATGAGTTCTTACAATGAATTAGTGAAACCTAACCAAACACCAAAACCTCTAATAAGACTATCAAGTCTGTAGAGGAAACCCACAAAAACATAGTAAAGTAAACGTGTGATTAAAAAATAAAATTTTCTAATATAAGTCCAATTGGCAACGAAATAAGGCTAGAGAGTGGTAAATAACATTTTAAAGATTTTGAGGGTTGTTTTGAAAACTTTCAAAAAATGCAGTGAAAAATAGAAGTTTTCAGTAACTGATTGTAAAATTAGTAGATAGCATCTGCTGAACGTGAAACAGTTTGGATAGTAGCTGCTGAATCTTAAAAACAGTTTGGTTTGGTTTTCTTTTAATCACTTAAGTATAGGGACTGAATTGAAGTGTAATATATATATATGATCAACTATATAAATAATTCAAAAATATAACTGTTAAACACTAAAGCAGATAGAAGCTGCTTGAGTGTATGAACAGTAAAAACATCAAATAGAAGAACAAAGTATTTGAAACGGTTCACACTGTTAAAACAGTTGCGTCCACTACCAATTTGGTCAAACTTGGATTTTGAAGTGCATTAAATATATTTAATTTCTAAATGATCACTAACGGATCTGTATACAACAAAAACCTGTATTTGAGAAGTATGATTGAGCAACAAACATACTCGTGCAACAATCAAGTATTCTTTTAAGATTTGGAAGAAGTAAGGAAGAATACAGTGATTGTCTAAACAAGAACTAAAAAGGAATAAGATGTGAAAGAACATCTAGTAATTGTTTGAGGACTGGAACACATCAAGGGAATAAGTGCTTGAAGGAACCAGATGTGTGTCCAGCCCTGGATTGAAGCAAATCAGATAAGGAATATCATTTGAGTGATGCGTGATTTCTTGAACCTTTCTGATGTGGCAAAATCCTCGCCTGGGCCGCCTGCGTTTCTGGGTAGGATATACGGGCTTGAATCGCTTCTTGAACTCGGCCGAGAGCAAAGAAAACCTGAGTGGAAGTGCAAGGCAGGGCCTCGCGAAACCCCTCCGGCATGAGAGTAAGTATCGTATATGAGAACAGAATACCAGAGCTCAAGGAAGAGGCAGAGTGTATGAGAGCATGTACCTTTGTGATGTCTGGCGGAGGAGTATTTATTGACCCTTGTGTGGTTGAATCCGGGTAGGATTCGGTTTCTTTAGTCATCTTGTTCCACAAGGAGTGAAACTCTAGATATCATGGTGATATACTACCGGTGCCGCTGCTTATATCAGGAATGGATAAGGCAAGTGTCCTGCCTACATATGATAACTTGTGGCCGTGTCTTGGCGGGCAAGCCACTGTTGTCTTCTGCTCGATTCGGACCAAGCGGGCAAGGCCCTGCTTGCCTGTACGATGGATGATGTGTTGGACTGGTTATAGTTCCCGGGCGAGGCCCCTGGTCAGATAGGCCGGGCCTTTGTCCGGCCAAGTTTGGTCGGGAGTCCCATGCTCGATGCTCGATGTTGCTCTACTTTTGCTCGATGGGCCTGTGGGCCTTACAAGGCTCATGCTCGTGATCGGCACATGATGATAGCTCGTGCCCTGCTCGTGACAGGGTTTGGGCCGGGCATATCAGTGGCCCCTAGCTTCGTGCCTGGCGAGTATTCATGCTCGAGGTGGGGAGCGTGCAGAACGTTATGAGGTTGCTCGTAACCCGGGCTTGGACACATGAATTTTTTGGTGATGCAAATGACCGGGCTGAGCTTCGTTATGGAGGGTTCTAGAATTCTGTGTAACTGCCAGATGAGGCATACCAAGGAAGCCTCATCGCTGAGTGGAACTGTCAGGGAACAGGATGGGGCGCGCGTGAACTATCCATGAAGTGACCGAAAGGACGGGAGCATTTCTCAAGGGACGGCGCATTAAATGCGCGTGTGTGGGCTGACGGCGGCGTTGTAGACACCCCAAATTCGTACCCCTGTTTTATGCTGCCTAATAAATGTTGCAAAATAAATTACTAATTATCTTTTGTATATTTTAGGAATAAAGGTACAAAAAAAAAAATCAAAAAGAAATGAAATGAAAAAAAAAAAAAAAAAGAATAAAATAAAAGAAAAGAAAAGAAAGAAAACGAAAAAGATAAGGAAAGAATAAGAAAAAAAAAAAAAAAAAGCAAAAAGCAAAGTCAAACCAAATGAAAAAGAAAATCAAATGAAAAAAAAATAATAATAATAAACCCCCTGCCATGCCGGTTGCCCCCCCCTTTAACTTAATCACTAATCTATCTATCCTACCCAATATATATATATTATACTCCTCATTCATTCTCTCAATTCTCTCCAGCCCTCAAAACCCGCCCCCACTAACTCTCTCTCATCCCTCACTCCCAGCCTCTCTCCAGCGCCCTCTCTCCCTCAATTCTCACAGAAAGCCCGAGCCCCAGCTCTCTCTCTCTCAATTTCTAATTCTCTCTCTCCCTCACAAGCGACCCTACCCAGTAACTCTCTCTCTCAAAAAACAAATCCCTCACCCTCATTTATCTCTCACTCTCCAGCGCCCACACTCCCTCTCACCCCAAATAAAATACTCCCTCACACACACAATACTCTCTCTCTCTCTCGGCACACACACACACAGCGCACACACACACGATAAATACAAACACGCACACACAAAAATACACATAAATATATACCCCGCCGCTCCTAGAATAGCCTAAAAAGCCAAAATCAAGCTTCCGTGCTCCGCCTAACCGAAAAGGCCAAAACCTATCCAAATAAAGTCTGCCACTGCCCGAGTTGACTAGCCCCACCAAATCCAGCCTCAAAATCCACCAAATCCAGCTCAAATCCAGCCTCAATCCAGCTTCAATTCCAATTGGGGGTTCAAATCCAAATCCAATTCCAGCTTCAATCCAGGTTCAATTCAAATAAAAAAGACTCCTCTCCACGAGGCGAGACACCGCCGCTCTAAAAGGTAATATCCTTTAAGAGCGTGTTTTTATTTTTATTTGTATTTTCTATCTTTTATTTATTTTTCAAAAATTGTTATTTAAATTCTACAATGTAGCTAATATGTTGTCGCCCTGATTAAATTAGAAAATATTTTGTAAAAGAGCCATTATTATGGCCAAATATTCTTAAATGTGTTTGTAATTATTGGAAGGAGACTCAAGTCCCAGAATAATGTAGCCACGAATGTATCTGCTTAATTTTCCTTGTCAAAATAAGACCTTATTTATTTGCTAGATTAATATAACAATGAGCATATTTCACCAAAACGCTGAGCGAGGGCGAGCAGTGGGTGCCTAGCACCTTCCCAACTTAGCGTAACTTAGCCCCGAACCCGTTTTCTAAAATCTCTGGTTTTCTCTTACGGTTTTCCTTTATTTTTGCCTTAAAATAAAGGTGGCGACTTAAAACTTTCAGATCCAATTGGGCCTCTAGCTCCCATAGTGATCGATCGGCCATAAGGCTATTTTAATAAATCCATAAGTGGGGGCGCAATATCTTTTCTTGCACTTCTATTATCCCCGACGTAAAAAAGGGAGGATGAGAATGGAAAGGTAATGCATTCCCATATCCCGTTATCCACGAAATAAGGGATAACCCGACATGTGAAACCTTTAGTTCCCATTTTGGATACAAAATCCACTCAAGGCAACCGAGGCACATTCCAACGTGCTAATATAGGACTCCTCTCGCACTTTGATTTCGCCTTCCCTAAACAAGGGAGGGTGGAACGAGAGCAAGGTGGTGTCCTCGCATCGCACAAACAAAACGGGCGGGCGCACCCCTGAACCTCACAATGGCGACTGGCTGGGAGTTGTTTTATTTTTAAAATGGAGGGCTAGACTCATAAAATAAAACCTTTTTTGGCTTTTCTTTGTTTTTGGCCGTATGCGCGTTATATTAATTTACGCATTTCAATAAAGTGTTCCCATTACTAGTGGCTATATTTGTGGATATGATCCTCCATCCGGCAGCCAGCCTCGCTCCGATATTTGTTACGTACATGTTCGAGTATTAAAAAAAAATTCGAAAAATCAAAAAAAAAATATACATATTACATATATTACAATAAATTCGGCAAAGACAACAAAAGAGCTGGGGCTTTACTTCTCTATTTTCTTTCATTTATTTCTTTCGTTCATTTTTCTTTTTTCACTTTATTCTAGAATTTGTATATTTGTACATCTCAGCATTCATTATGTCATTTTATTTCGGGGACATAGGACCAAAATTTGTAATTAATAGGGATAGATAGTTTCCCCACTTTTCTTTCTATTTCTTAATGTGATGTGCTTGCTTGCTCGCGCTCAAACTAAACAAGCCGAGAAAATCCACACAAACAGCAAGACAGGCCAAATTTGTTTTATTTTCTATATCTGTAAAATAAATAAAGATTTTATCGCTTAGATACCGCACACACGCACGCATGTAAATATATTCCGAACTGTTATCCTACACCATGGCCAGCCTACCCCCTGCATAAACCGACGTTAGAATGCATATAGTTTTTCAGGACACTTCGCAGACCGACCGGTTTTTGCATTTTGAATTGTGGGTCAGCCCCTGTCAAAAAAAAAAATCATCAAAAAAAAATATATATATATAAAAAAATATATACATGTCAAAAAAAAAAAATGCGCAAGTTCGAAAAAAAATATATATAATAAATTGCGCACACAAAAAAAAAAAAAATCAGAAAATATATACAATAAATAACAAACATGGGCTGATTTATAATTCTCAAATGCTCGACCTAGATCATTTCGAATGGTGGATCCTGGAAAGAGTATAGGCCCTTCGCTCGGGACCACCCAGGTCTAGGAAGTCGAAAGCGTGTGGAATACGTTGGTCCTATACTCTGGAGAAAGAATCCACTATTCCAGGAAAAGTCCTGAGACTGTCAAAATAAAGCAGGTGCTTAACCGGTCAATTGTAGGGAACATGAAAATAAATAATAATAAAATATTAATAAAAAGGCACGCTGTACTTCAAGCTCATATAGCCTCCATCCAGCCTTCTGATACCTACCAAACCCCCCATTCTCCTCACAAACCTGGCCCAAATTTGAAAAGACAGAAATAGTACTGGCCGGTTGATACAGGAAATAAGTGCAAAAATCAGAACAGGGGGTATCACTATCATAGCAGACAAGGGCAGAATCAGTACAGAGAGTACAAATCCTAGCAGTATGGCAGCAGAAAATGAACAGTCCACTACAGTCCCCCAAGAAGCATCAACCTTCTATGTTCCTCCAAATCCAATCTCCTCAGCCAAACACTAACCCACTAAATACTGCCACTACCCCAATATCCCTATCCAAACCAATATCCCTATCCAGCCCAGAATCCTTATCCAGCCCAAAATTCATATCCTGCCCAATATCCCTATCCAGCCCAATATCCATATCCAATCCAATATCCATATCCTGTCCAGAATCCTTATCCAACCCAAAATCCTTATCCAAACCAAAATCCCTATATTATCCAAAACCCAATAACCCAAGACCTTTTATCCAACCCAATACCCATATCCAACTCAGAACCCTTATAATGCCCAAATTCCACCAATCCAATATCCCTATCCAGCCCAATATTTATATCCAATCCAGTATCCCTATCCTGTACAAAACTCAAACCCTACCCAAAATCAAAATCCTTACCAGAACCCTCACCATTATTTTCGATCACCATCACCAGTTGATAAGTGCATCAGTCATTCTTGATCTAGCAAGTCCTACTTTGAGATGTCAAGGTTTACCACCATAAAATAAAAAAATATATATATATATATATAAATATAAAAAAAAAACAAGAAAAGAGAAAAATGATAAAAAAAAAAAAAAGACCCGATAGGGAACCAGAAAAGAAAAGAGAGCTAGAAAAGCGAAGAAGGCAGAGAATTCTGGAAAGACAGAAAATCCAGAAAAGGCCGACTCCAGAAGGACTAGGGGCTTTCAAACCCCAGGGGTGTCTCTTCCGCTCATATTGATGCCTACAGCCCATCTGTGCAAAAGTATGCTCACAAATCCATTTGGCCTCCGTTATTTCAAAAGTCCAACCATGTCCTCAGATCGAGCTTTGCAAAGGTATCTATCTATATTCGCATCTGATAAATTCTTATTAGCCTGTCGAGTCTCCTTCTTGATCTCTGAGCACCACATATCGCTGAAATATCTATAAAAAAAAAAAAAAAAAGAATGAAGATGACGAGTCAACTCACGAAAAAACATGATAAATCTACACGAGTTGATGATGAGTCATCAAGAAGATATGGACCCGAAAACTTTTAAGAACACAAGAAATCCAGAGCAGGCAAGTCGTCTTGACCAGAATCACCTTCGACCCATTGCGGCCGAGCTATTAAACGGTACACTAGGGGCTTCCAACCATACGCACATCCTCTTCCAAATGCCTGAACAAACCCACCAATTTCCAAAGCCTAACCATCTCTGAAACCCAGCTTCTCAAAACTGGGGCTACTCCACCCTTATATATCCACCAAGAGTGACAATCTTCTTTTATCCCAAGAGAGAGAATCTTTTCAAGCACTCTCCCAAATTGCTCCGAGAGGTCAAAAAAAAAAAAAATAAAAAAAATTTTCTCTCGTAAAAAAAAAAAAAGAAAAAAAAAAGGGGGAAGGGAAAAAGAATGATTTCCACTGCACAATTTTCGAAAATACTTGAAGAATGATCAACTCGTCGTGTTCGGCGACGGATTTTCAGTCAAGCACAATTTTCTGATATCTGAAAATTCTCGAGTTATGTCTGGAAACAAGACAGCGATCAAGGCCCAGACATACCTAGAAAGTTTTCTTAACACATTTCAATGCCAAGGTATTGACCTATTGAAATTGTGGTAACATAAAAGAAATGCTCTGACAGCGAATCTTTAGTCAAACACAGCTTTTCGATATTTGAAAGTTTTCGGATTACGTGCGGAAACAAGACAAATGATCAAGGCCGGACATAATTAGAAAATTTTTCTTAACACGCTTCAACTAGTTGAAAGGTGGTAACGAAAAACATTCAAATCTTCATACCGATTTGACAACGGTTTCGGACCGGAAGAATACTTTTTTCGAAAACACAAAAATCTTTTTCCATTGTAGTTTAAGGTTTTGGCTGAACTACGGCCTCTCGATTTCCTTTTAATAGGGAATACGTAGGCAACCTACATCAGTAGGTCCGACCATTGCAACATAAAAATATTTTCTTGTCTCGAATTTGGGAGTCTATCTTATCAACGATGTTCGTTTACTTGGTAAGCTTAGGGTTACCCGCAAACTCCATCGTTGAGGGGCTCTGTAGACACCCCAAATTCGTACCCCTGTTTTATGCTGCCTAATAAATGTTGCAAAATAAATTACTAATTATCTTTTGTATATTTTAGGAATAAAGGTACAAAAAAAAAATCAAAAAGAAATGAAATGAAAAAAAAAGAAAAAAGAATAAAATAAAAGAAAAGAAAAGAAAGAAAACGAAAAAGATAAGGAAAGAATAAGAAAAAAAAAAAAAAAAGCAAAAAGCAAAGTCAAACCAAATGAAAAAGAAAATCAAATGAAAAAAAAAAAATAATAATAATAAAACCCCCCTGCCATGCCGGTTGCCCCCCCCTTTAACTTAATCACTAATCTATCTATCCTACCCAATATATATATATTATACTCCTCATTCATTCTCTCAATTCTCTCCAGCCCTCAAAACCCGCCCCCACTAACTCTCTCTCATCCCTCACTCCCAGCCTCTCTCCAGCGCCCTCTCTCCCTCAATTCTCACAGAAAGCCCGAGCCCCAGCTCTCTCTCTCTCAATTTCTAATTCTCTCTCTCCCTCACAAGCGACCCTACCCAGTAACTCTCTCTCTCAAAAAACAAATCCCTCACCCTCATTTATCTCTCACTCTCCAGCGCCCACACTCCCTCTCACCCCAAATAAAATACTCCCTCACACACACAATACTCTCTCTCTCTCTCGGCACACACACACACAGCGCACACACACACGATAAATACAAACACGCACACACAAAAATACACATAAATATATCTGCCGTTCTCGCCTGTAGGTAAGCAATAAAAATCAAAAGCCAAGTCCGCCCAACCGAAAAAAGGCCAAACCTATCCAAATAAAATTGTCACTCTGCCGAGTTGACTAGCCCTCAAATCCAGGTTCAAAATCCAAATCAAATCCAAATCAGGTTCAATTCCAGGTCAGTTCAATTCGGTCGGTTCAAATCCAATTCGGTCAGCTTCAATCAGGTTCAATTCAAATAAAAAAAAAGACTCCTCTCCGGAAGGACAGAAGCGAGACACCTTTGCCGCTCTAAAAGGTAATATCCTTTAAGAGCGTGTTTTTATTTTTATTTGTATTTTCTATCTTTTATTTATTTTTCAAAAATTGTTATTTAAATTCGGCACAATGTAGCTAATATAAGCCGTTGTGCTGCCCGGATTAAATTAGAAAATATTTTGTAAAAGAGCCATTATTATGGCCAAATATTCTTAAATGTGTTTGTAATTATTGGAAGGAGACGGCTGCGAGTCCGTAAATAATGTAGCCACGAATGTATCTGTTTAATTTTCCCTTGTCAAAATAAGACCTTATTTATTTGCTAGATTAATATAACAATGAGCATATTTCACCTAAAACGCTGAGACGAAAGGGCGAGTTGGGCCTAGCACCTTCCCAACTCGTAACTTAGCCCCGAACCCGTTTTCTAAAATCTCGGTTTTCTTTCGGTTTCCTTTATTTTTGCCTTAAAATAAAGGTGGCGACTCTAAAACTTTCAGATCCAGTGGGGCCTCTAGCTCCCATAGTGATCTGACTGGGCCATAAGGCTATTTTAATAAATCCATAAGTGGGGGCGTCGCAATATCTTTTCTTGCACTTCTCTATTATCCCCTGACAGAAAAAAGGGGAGGATGAGAATGGAAAGGTAATGCATTCCCATATCCTGTTATCCACGAAATAAGGGATAACCTGACATGTGGAAACCTTTAGTTCCCATTTTGGATACAAAATCCACTCAAGGCAACCGAGGCACATTCCAACGTGCTAATATGACATGCGACTCCTCTCGCACTTTGGATTCGTCTTCCCAAACAAGGGAGGGTGGAGCGAGGCAAGTGGTGTCCGCATCCGCACGCGCCGCACCCAAACATGCGCGCTGGCGTGGCGCGGTCGCACTGAACCTCACAGCGTATTTCTTTCAGCCTTCCAGTAGCGGTCCCCAAGTTTCCTCGCCTATTTAACCCGGTCGCTTCCTCCATTTGAACCTTTCTGCTATTTGGAGATCTTTTAGAGAGAGAGAGAGAGAAGCAGGCTCGGCTCTTGCTACCGTTTTTCCCTGATCGTCCGGGCTGTCGCCTGTGCTTTGAGTATTCGATTTCACGAAGCAACCTCCTTCCAAAACCTAACGGTAAGTTCCTTTTTCGTTTTCGTGTATGTCTATTTCCTCAATTTTCTGCATTTCGTGTTCATTTTCTTTCGTTTCAAAAAAAAAACTTTCGCTCCTCCTTTACTGAATTCTCTGAGCAGACTACATAGGGTTTTAGGAAGTCCCCTAGGTTGAGATCGAGGAGAGTCCTCCATTGTGTCTGTTTTGCTAGGCGTGCGGGCAGGGCCTCTTGGATTTATCTAGATCTAGGGTTTTTTCCCCCTTTTTTAGTGACTGTTCTTCGTAACGGACAGGATCTGACCGTGTTTTTTCCTCGATCTCTGTAGATGTCCGACGGGGAGTTTTCAGAAAATGATCGAGAAGAGTTCAGTTACGGCGGGCAAAACGACCCGATGAGCAGTGAGGAATCCCCATCCCTGGACGTAGTGTATGAAGAGGGAAGCAGCGTGAGGTCGTAGCCGCGCTGGCCCTCTCGTGCCTCGTGGATCCGTGAGGCCCATGTGCTCGTAATTACTGTCCGCTTCGAGCTTGTCCGAGGGGGAGGTAGAGCAAGGCCGCCGAGCTACCGGCGGGCCGGGCCACGCACGCTTGGCCGAGCAAGAAAACGGGCCGATGCCGAGACGTGCCGCCGGGCCGCCGGGAGACCTTACCCGTTAACGAGGCTTGTGATTCGGCCGGGGAGGATTCTGACAATATCCCAATTGCACGGAGAAGAAGAAGACAACGAAGTTGACGCCAGTGATGATAGATGAAGCTACTACTTACGCCCCACGGTCCCTGTCTAGATGTCCGAGGCCGATGAGACGTTATATGCGCCCACTGGCGCCATTGGATACCGACTAAGTTGACCGCGTGGTTTACCTCCACGGGCATAGACGCGAGGGACTATCGTGTAGAAGGCGCGTATTGGATGGGCCGCGAGTATCCCGTGAGCAAGGCGACTGGAAGCTACTGCTTTATGCAGATTTTTTCCGAGTAGGATTACGATCGCCTCGACCCATTCTTCTTTCTCGAAGTTTCGAAAACCTTTTGCCCGATGCCTAGCGACTTGATGCTTTGAACACTTGCGGTATGCGCATTAATGGCGCATATAGTGGCATGTCGGTTCTCGGTTGCGAATGTAATAGCCCACCATTAAGTTGTTTTGGCCTTGTTTATACTTACTTGTTGATGTCTATGGCCGGGTGAATGCGCGATCTAACTCGAGCTTCCTGAGGATCTTGTCTGATGTCCCGTGCAAGGTTGATTCCTGGGATCATAGAGGCCTTTTAGTCGAATCGAGGAGGGCGGGCCGATGTCTTAATGCCGATGAGTGAGGCTAGTATTCACGCCCCCAAACTTCCTCGCGGCGCTTTCAAACCGGGACACCGGTCGCCTGAATGTTATCCCAGATGCCCTAAGGCGTGTCGCGGTGATGGAGGGCGAAAGGCGGATTAGCCAAGAATACTTGTTTGACTGAAGGAACTTTGTTGTAACCCTAGAAATCTGGCGCTTGGCCGAGGTGCTCCTGCAACCGTTTCTGGGTTGAGCCGAGCTTTCAGGCTCGTTTGATGAAGAAGAGGCCCACATGTCTTGGGGTGGCTTGTCATGGTCAAAACTTTCGAGACATTGCCGGGAATGCCACCCATGACTCGAACTGCTTCTGCATAACCTTACTCTCTCTGGTTCCTTTCCCTCTTTGGTGTTTTAAATAGTTGTTTTGCATATAGATGTCGTCTTGATTTTCATTGCCCTCTTTTGCGGCGATGATGACTCTCACGACAAGCTGGCGACTTGAGGCCGAAGAAAGTAGAAGGGTGGTATCTAGCGAGCAAACCACCTCAGGCGTCCCTTGTCCCTTTTGGCCCTTCGGCCAAAAGAAAACTCATCGGCGAAAAAGCCGGCCAGAACCCCCTCCTCCTCCTCCTGCGCGCGGTTGAAGTACCGCCCCCTTGATGAGGCCCTTTGCAGGCTGCGGCGGCGGGGAAAGAAAAAAGCGCCATCTCCCCGGTGATAGACTGTCTGCATCGGCGGGCCGCGGACTCTGAACCTGCTTGCCGAGAGTCGTTGAAGCGAGTAGGCAGTGCCGGTTATGAGATGCCGACTTCTTGTTGCATTTGCGAGCCGTGGTTAGCGGGCTTTGAAAGGTCGAACATCGGGCACATTGACTTATCTGCGTGGAAGCCCGCCCGGCACGGTGGGTAAGGGCATCGTGAAGAGGCTTCTGCAGGAGGAGGTGACTCGACCCGAGACTCCCTGCATGTCATGCCTCTGACATGTTGGCTTGAATTTGAGCGAGGTATGTGCTGTAGTTACTCTTTTCCTCCGCGGCCTCTGCTCGCTTATCTCAGATCGACTTTGTTTTTGTGTTTTGTCTTTTTCAGATTGCCTCTACTTGCACCAACCTTTACAATCGAGCATACCGAGGAGAGGGACGCTCTAAAAAGCAGAGGCCGAGGGCGGAGCAGTTCTGCCTTGTGAAAACAAAGGCGAGCAGTGTGCCGACTTGACCGATCTTTTAAAAGAGAGTGCCGCCACGATCAAGAAGCTCGAGGCCGACAAGAAGGCTCGCCGAAAGACCCGCCTCGCGGCCCAACAAAAGAAA
>JABEVN020001532.1:0-24497 GCA_013146195.2 Codonopsis lanceolata
TTTGCATTATAAACTTGAAAAGCTTTTTGCCATGGAACTACATGTTGAATAAATTTTCGAAAATTGACCACTTTCAAAAAATACATGGACCAAACATAAAATGCATACTCATCATTCAGCTACAAAATGCAATTTAATCTTACCAAGAAAAACAAGCATCATGCGCATGTATCCACTTAAAGAAAGTAGAAAATATGCATGAAATGAGCTAATAACGCAAGACCCATATCATCAAAAAGTGGCTCAATGTGTTTAAGCCACACAATACAACTCCTTATTTCTAGGTTGATGCTTTAGGTGATTCAACATCTCATTTAGCGCCTTTCGTACCCACAGAAAAGTAAACTAGAAAAAAAAAAAGAAGAGACACTGATTAAAAATTTAAAAAAGAGAAATGATGTATTCACGTAAAAAAAATCGAAATGTTGTATGGTGTTGTAATGAACACAATTTAATGCATTGAGGTGTTTTACGTATCACTGCGCAACACTTTAATGATTTTTCGACATCTTTGTACAAAAAAATTTGTACTATAGGCTATAGAATTGCACAAAATAAAGGTCTGAAAATACATAAAAGTATGATTTAGTAATAAGCTAGGACAACAATGTAGCAGCCTATAGTCAAAATACCAAGTATAAACTCAATTGACATCATAAATCAACACAATCACCTACCTACACTTAAAAATAAGTACACTTTGGAGGATGCTCCTAGAAGTATTATAGTTTCTACATTTCTAGGTCAAGAGTGGTTTAATTCTCATATTTCCCCTCGATTTCCAAATAAAGGGTAGACCTGCGATCGTTTCAAAGAAAAAGGCTCGATGCTAGCTTGACGATGACCATCTAATTAAATTATGGGAATGGTCTACTTTTAAGTCTTCGGTGAGTTATGATATTAAAAGAAGCCTAGAAGTACGTTATAGTTTTCTACATTTCGTATCGAGTGGTTTAATTATCATATTTCCCTAGATTTCCAAATAAAGGGTAGACCTGTGATTCGTTTCAGCAAAAAAGGCTCGTTGTTTGCCGTATCTAGTAGTGATAACAAGGCGAAGGTCTTAGCTACTGCAGATGGTAAGAAATTGTTTCAATGCATCTTCACCTTCTTTATTATTAAGCAATCTAGATTTCCCTTGTCAAATTTTCGTAAGCTGAGAAAAGACTTGGAAATCTAAGAAATTCAAAATCACTTGTTTTCCAGTTTAAACCAGCCAGATTTCTCGGCCAAGGATGAGTGCAGTTTATAATAGTCTATATATCTATATTCCCGGTTCTGCTACTAAAATCATGCCAATTGCTTGAAATAACAACAAGCTTGCCTTTAAGTTCATGAATATCTCAATGTTTCGAATACGCAGAAAAAATTCTTCACCTAGAGTCATTTACTTAGAGATCGTTGTTCCACATCATAATTTTATGCTATCTATTTCTTGGGACGAACTAAGAAGGAAAGTATGAATCAATTTTTGCAAAAGGGTTCTTTTTGTCATCACTATATATGAAGAAACTAGCAAAAAAGATGACTTCCTCATATATGAATAATATTGAAACATCGAATCCTAACCTTTTCATCGATCCACGTTAATGAACTTAGCTGATTGTTTAAAATTCAAAAAACAACATCAATTAGAGTCATCCCATCTGTCGCGTCAAGTTCTCCAACCTATGTAGTAACCAAGTAAAGGAGGGGGTCAACCATCAACACCTGAGATGCTAATTAAAAACAAGTGTTCCCAAAACATAAAATTAACCTAGTTGGCATTAATTGTCTGAATAATAGATTTTATTTGCTCCGACATCTGTTCCATTTCCCTCTCTATGAATTCAGCCTGCTCGTACCTAGAAAATGCCAAGAATAAAAGTGTTTACTGTCTGTATGGAACACTAATCAACTTTCATTTCCTCCATGCCCAACTTATTTGAGTGTGGACTAGCTTCACCACTTAGGTGGAAATCAGAGGTGAGGAATGGCACTTACGCTACATTGCCTATAGCCTACACTTCCCTTTTGCTATCTTACCCAGAAAGAGAAATTATGCATAGCCAAGAGATATGAATAGTGGTGATTATCACCAAATTATCAAAAAGTTGAATAAAGGTCAATGTGATTTATACATAGAAAAGAAACCAGTTATCAATTTGTAAACAAGTTAGGAAGGGACCACTTGGTCTATTCGTAAACAGGTTAAAAAGGAACCAGATGATCAATTTCTAAGAAAGTTAAACAAACTTAATTTCTTGTTTTATCTACTTTCTATTCTTTTCATGACTAAGCAGGTCGAATCTTATCATCAGGATCCTCAATATTCTAACATCTACAAGAATGACGGAACGAGACAATTTTAACTATCAAATAAGTATCATGATGGTCATCATAGAGAAACTGATGAGAGAGTAAATGCCCAATAATCTTGAGGTGATATCAACTCAATCACTGAAACACCAGGTTGTTACTGCCACATACTTCATAATCATAGTCCTTGTGCTCATGATTTCATCATGTAATCTGGCAATACTATATTACTTTTCAATAAGTTATGCAAGTCCAATAACAGTTGAATGATCAAGTTACTAAATTTAAGAGACCAAGTATTAATTAGGATGACGCAAAGTGTATATTGACATTGCATCTCGTGGATGCCGCTTCATCGTCAAGAAGTAATCCACACTCATCTTTATATAAACGCTCGCTTCTTCTTCCACACTTTGCAAGATCAAATGACCAAAAGAAGTCCCAAATTTATTGAAATTCCTCTCGTAAAATATCAACTTAATGAAAAATTATTACCTCGAGCTTCGTAAGAACGTCACGATTCTCAGAAGATCATGCGGTCCCAATCGCCTATCACATTAGCTTGCTTCCGAACTTCCCAAGACGCTCTTGAAGCTTTGTGTTCCACTCTTTGATGATCTTTTAAAAAAGGAAAAAGACATCACACTTGATAAAATCACAGAGACTCGAATGGCGACATGACCGTGTGTGCAATAAGAAGCGTAATCAAAGTTCAAACCCACAACAAGTAACTTATAAGAACAGAAAATGGCATATACACCATTAACTTTCTGCTGCGCCTTTCCCCAGCAAAATGCCATGTTGTGATTGTTTCTCCATAAGTAGTTGTGCTAGAGCCTTGGAATGAAACACCAACCCTTCCAAAACCTCTGGCGTCATAAACATTTTATTTTCTTTTTAAAAAAGAGGATCAATACGTGGTTCCCACTTACCCCTTTTAATATAAACACACGCTATTTCTCCAACATGATAGGAAACCTCAAAAGTTGTTAATTAAGTTCAACCTTCTAGGATGCATCTCTACACGCTTATAACGAAATTTTCGCTTGCAAATGCGGGAAAGTTAAAAATGCAGACTAGTGACTGAAAAACATGATCGAATCATGTCATGATTGATGTTGGTAATAAGGTCAACTATAAGATTATTGGTCTTTATTGGTGTCAAATGGAAGGTGTCCCCAACCTGCCTTCTTCTTTTCAAAAAGTTCTCATTGACATGTCTATATCCATGTTTGGTAGGTGCTTGCAAGATAGTGAATGCGCTTGGCTTAGTGATGTTTTTTGTGTTTCGTGGTTTCAAGGAGAATTTGGGACCAATGAGAGAGAATAACTTTTAAAAAGTAAGGCAAGCATACCATGTGTGATTAACATAACCGATGTACCATTTAATTAAATTATTTAAAAACAAATGAACCTTCAGGGTATAGTATATTGAAAAAGAAAAATAGCAAATAGATTACCTCTTCAACTGTCTTTCCAGTGATTTCAGATGGTAATTTTGGGGCAGAACTACAATTGTGATGGCAGATGTATAGAGTTGTCCTAAGACAGTACAAGAGAGATTATGTATAAGGCATTTTCTAAGTGTCTTGTATTTTGTATTGCCCTGTCTAATACAATGTATCTATGTCGACACTCGTGTCCGTGTCAATGTCCACAAACCGCACTGAAGTGGTTGCTTCTTTCTCTTACATATCAGTATGAGAACAACAAAACACCAAAGCCCTGTAACAAAATATGAAATACTTTTCCCCAGGATTACCTCATATCAAAGAAAGGCTTCTTTACATGATTTTCTATAAGTTTCCTTGCATGCTCTCTAACCTACATGATGCAGAAAAATATACAAAATAAGAACACATACAGAATAAGACAGGGGTTAACAAATTTTTGTGGAGAAGAATAATAGTAATAACACTAAAAGGTACTCAATTATTCCTGAAACATTTTGGCATAGTAATCCATTATCTTCTGGGTGGATTTGCCAGAAAAAAAATCCATTTCTTTTCTTTTCTAACTATGTTAGGAGTCATATGACTAATTAATTCTCAAAGAAACCTGTGTTTACAAAAAGACACCATATTTATATATGTTAACATTTTTTAAAGTAAAGATTATATAAATATGAGCGTCAAAAAGGGTGACGCGTCCTTAGTACACTATAAGTATACAAAGCTCAAGAGCTTCTATCCGCTAGATATGATATATACAAATTCTACAAAAGACATTTTCGAACCGAGTGGATAGTTCGCAACCTCTACATACCAAGAGAATAGAGTGCGAAGCAAAGTATTCTTCAAGACCATAATAGACTTTACCAGCAAGCACACATAAATACCCAACCCACAAGTATACCATACTAATTAGTACACATTCTGTTAATAATCAAATTACCCAGCACCCTATTTCCAAATATTCATAGACCTGTTATCCCAACATAGTGAACAAGCACTCAATTCAAACACAATTTTTTTTTTTTATGAAAATCAATTTTTATGGGAACAAGAATTAGCACAAATCCACCAGTAGTACACATAGCATTTATCAATTTAACAAAATGGCACCTGAATTATAACAAGAATACCAAGAACCATAAAGCACTAACAAATTTTTAAGCATCAATCTTTGCAATCAATCCAACGAAAACATGAACAATCTTACTTGTACGCATACGAATTCCTTCAAGTTTAGCACTAGATGACAATTTTATTGCGAAAATTCTAAGAGAGAGACAAGTGCACATACGAGAATCAGTTTCAATAACTCACTAGAACTGTTACAGGGATTGGCCGGCGATGAAGGATGGCAGAGCTTGAAGATGAGACGGACGCGGCGCATTCTTGGTAGGCGGAAAGACTCGCTAAGCCGGTGGAAGAGAGGCGAAGCTGGCCTGTTGCGTTCGGCCGGAGCAAGGTGATGGTGATTGGAGAAGGCAGATCTGGCTTGGAGCAGGGGCAGCGATGGAGAGAGGGATTTCAGTGGAGTTGGTGCGGCTTGGAGACAGAGATGAAGCTGGCAACAGAGGATGGAGGCGGATTTGGCCGGATCTTCATACCCGAGAGTGAGGATGAGAGAGAAAGATGGTTGAAATCTGATGAAGGGTTTTCTTTACTTTTTACTTTCTAGATTAGGTTTGTACAATATAATGTAGTTTTATAAAATAATAACCAAAATTGGTTGCAAAATTGTTGCAATTTAGGCGCCATTCTTCCCTCTCTCTTTTTTCCCCAAAATGAACGCTAATAAACATTAATAATACTGAACGAGAGAGATTACAAATACATAGAACACTTTTCATATTGCAACTAAATTCAATTTTGTTGCAATATTTCGTTGCAATTGCCCTGTTTTCTTGTAGTGCTTGTTGGATCTTAAGTGGTTCAACACCTCAATAGTTGAGAACACTGAAAGTGTTAAGTATGATGAATCTGATTGTGAGGATACTAATTTGGTTGAAGAATACAAGGCTTTATATGCTAATTGGCAAAAATGGTGTGCCAAAATGAAAATTACAGATAAACAAATTCATTTTCTCTTAAATGAGAATGATGAACATAATGTATCCATAGTTAGATTGGAAACCTTTCTCGCCAAAAAGGATGATGAGATTGAAAAGTTAAGATCCGAGCTTGAAAAGGATAATGAGACTTTGTCCAAAGGGAATAGAGGTAAGACCAAGCTTGATAGTGTTGGTCAAGAGTGTGTTAGTGGACTAGGTTTTAAACCCATTATGTTTGTAAAAGAAGGGGGATAATCTTCTTCACGCTCTTCTCCAAAACAAAAGGAAGGGTTTGTAAAACATTCTAAACCTAGGAAGAGGAGGTATGTGTGTCATTACTGCTATGAACTAGGTCATATTAGACCATTTTGTCACAAAAGAAGGGCTGATCTTGCTAAGAATTTGACTAGAAATCAAAAAATGTTTGTTTTCCAAAACAGGATGAGGTACCCAATGATGTATCATCGGGAACCTCACCGGGTAGCACATCAGGAACATCATCATCTACCGAAACAAACAAAACCTCATGTAAATAAGTTTTCTAAAACCATTTGGGTTCCAAAAGCTGATATGAACTGTCAAGTTTCTTTTACATCTTTCAAATCTCATATCCCAAGTACTTGGTACTTTGATAGTGGCTTTTCTCACCACATGACAGGTACAAGAGAGAACTTGACAAACTACACATTGTGCAATAGAGGTAAGGTTACTTATGGTGGAGGTGTAAAAGGTTAGATAGTAGGAAAGGGAATATTGGATGTTGATGGCTTACCTAAGCTTAATAGCGTATATCACGTTGAAGGGCTAAAAGCTAATTTGATTAGCATTAGCCAACTGTGTGATGACAATCTTTAGGTAAAGTTTGATAAGAGGTCTTGTGAGGTTTATGATTTGTCTAAAAAGTGTGTTTTTACAAGTACAAGATCATCAAATAATTGTTATATGGTTAATATTGTCCATTTTTGTCATAATACTAATATTGATGAAGCTAAATTGTGGCATCAAAAGTTAGGACATGTTAGTTATCATAAGCTTGTTGAACTTGTGAGATATGAGGCTATAAGGGGTTTACCTCGTTTGAACACTAAGAATGTTAGTGTATGTGGACCTTGCCAAAAGGGAAAACAAACCAGAGTTTAACACCCTAGAATTCAACATTATCCCTCCACTAGATGTCTTGAGATGAAACATATTGACCTCATGTGATATGATATTGACAAGCCATAAAAGTGTTTCTAAGAGTTCATGGGTCTATTTGTTAAGTTTGGAAACTTGTAGACAAATTTGGAAGCTTGGAAAACTGTTTGGGCACTTCAAGGGGTCAAATTGGAGACATGTGGAGACGGCAGGCTATAGCTGCGAAGGTTTTAAAAGCTGTCATTTTTCTTTTGGTTTCTTGTTTTATCTTGTTTGGGTATTTTTAGGGTTTTAGTTTCCTTTTTATTTAGGTTTCTTGTTCCTAAAGTTTAGGTTTTAGAGTTTCCTTTTATTTAGTTTTTCTTTTCCTACAAGAATTAGGATTTATTTTTGTAAGTCTATATACAGGCATTATTAAACATTGTTTGGGGTAGAATTTTGATTCATAAAATTGAGTTGATTTTCTGGTTAGGAAATTGTGTTCTTATTTGAGTGTCCTGGATTGGAAGCTCGGATTATAAACATCGTGCATTTATTGTTTATAATTGAATTCGACTTATCAGTTGGAGATTCATCCCAATTGTGGCGTCATTCACAATTCCAAAGTTCGCGTCATCTCGAAGGCGTTGGGTTGCGGAGTCATTCATCCTAAAACCTTTCTAGGAGATCTTGGGTATTCCTCATCATTTGGTATCAGAGCAATCCTAGTTACGGTAGTTCCATTTATCTTAATTTTGCGTATTATCCTTCTAGTTGTTAAACCCTAATTTCCGCTAGGGTTCGTATTCGAACAAAAAAAAAAGCTACTATTCACGGTTACTGTTCACAATTAATGTTCATCGTACTGTTCATCGTTACTGTTCACGGGGGTACTGTTCACGGGTACTGTTCATGCCTTATTTAAAAAAAAAGTTATTGTGATTTTATTATCCTTTTAGTTGTCTTGAACTTGGATCATCAATCCTTGTTTAATCGTGTTGTTTTTCAATTTTGAAATCCTAATTGTTCTAGGATTTGTTACTTATAAATTTTTTTTTAAAAAAATATTGTGACTTTGAGTGCATACACGCAAGGGAGTGAATCACCAAAATAATCATCATGTCCGAAGTTCCTAAACCATTGGCTATTGATGATTGGACGGAGTTTTTTCGAGAGATAGCGGGTAGTGAGTTCATGATTGAGGGATTGAGAAGGATTGAAGAAAGATATGGTATCATTACTTATGTGCCTTCAACATCAAAACCATCTTTTATAAATACCACAAAGTTGCAAAAGAGCTTGAGTGAATGGAAGATTGAAAATGACATAATTGAAAAGGAGAAAATTGAAAAAGAAAATATTGAGAAAGAAATGATTGAAAAAGAAAATATTGAGAAAGAAAGGATTGAGAAAGAGAAAATCAAGAAGGAGGAGGAAGAGCGAGAAAGGGTGGAGAAAGAAAAAAAAAAGAAATAAAATTAATAGTGGTTCGAGAAAACTTGAAGCTATCGCAAGTATACGAATACCCGTTTGATTTTGCAGCTTCAAATTTGTCTTGTTCTTGGTTAATCAAACGGATGATCGATGACTACTTCTTCTTAACTCAATGGGCGGATTGGATGGATCTTGTCTCACGGGCGGATCATCGGGTTACGTGTGGGATTTGAGGACAAATCCTTTTCAAGAGGAGGAGTATGATATGATATTGACAAGCCATAAAAGTGTTTCTAAGAGTTCATGGGTCTATTTGTTAAGTTTGGAAACTTGTAGACAAATTTGGAAGCTTGGAAAACTGTTTGGGCACTTCAAGGGGTCAAATTGGAGACACTGTGGAGATTGCGGCCGCAAGGGGGCCATAGCCTTGCGACCGCAAGGTCTCCAGAAAAGTTGACGTCTTTCTTTTGGTTTTACTATTTTACTGTTTGGGTATTTTTAGGGTTTTAGTTTCCTTTTTATTTAGGTTTCTTGTTCCTAAAGTTTAGGTTTTAGAGTTTCCTTTTATTTAGTTTTTCTTTTCCTACAAGAATTAGGATTTATTTTTCTAAGCCTATATAAAGACATTATTAAACATTGTTTGGGGTAGAATTTTGATTAATAAAATTGAGTTGATTTTCTGGTTAGAAAATTGTGTTCTTATTTGAGTGTCCTGAATTGGAAGCTCGGATTATAAACATCATGGATTCGTTGTTTATAATTGAATTCGACTTATCAGTTGGAGATTCATCCCAATTGTGGCGTCATTGACAATTCCAAGGTTTGCGTTATCTCGAAGGCGTTGGGTTGCGGAGTCATTCATCCTAAAACCTTTCTAGGAGATCTTGGGTATTCCTCATCATCATGGGTCCCATTGAAGTGGAGAGTCTAGGTAGAAAGAATTACTCTTTTGTGTTGTGAATGATTTTTCTAGATATACATGGGTAATATTTTTGAGAAAAAAATCTAATATTGTTAAGGCCTTTAAGGTTTTGTACCACCGTGTTAT
Source organism: Codonopsis lanceolata (assembly GCA_013146195.2). Classification (NCBI taxonomy): domain Eukaryota; kingdom Viridiplantae; phylum Streptophyta; class Magnoliopsida; order Asterales; family Campanulaceae; genus Codonopsis; species Codonopsis lanceolata. The sequence continues at coordinate 9,396 of JABEVN020001532.1, forward strand.
GAACTTGTATGATCTAAAAATAAAAAGGATTAGATCAGTTTATGGCACGAAATATGAAAATGCCTCGTTTTCCACTTATTGCGATTTGAAGAGGATTACTCATGAGTACTCCGCTCCCAAAACTCCACAACAAACTGGTGTGGCTGAGAGAAAGAATCGCACATTGCAAGAGAAGGCAAGAGTCTTGTTGTGTTCTAAAAATTTGTCAAAACGCTTTTGGGTCGAAACTTTAAATACCGCTTGTCACGTTGGTAACCATATCTACTTGAGACCGGGTTACATCATGACCCCATACAAGATTTTGAATGATAGAAAACCAAATGTGAAGCATTTCCATGTGTTTGGGTGTGTGTGCTATTTGTTGAATGATAGGGATCATTTTTCCATGTTTGATTCAAAAGGTGACAAATGTGTGTTCATGGGTTATTCTCTTAATAGTCATACATATAGAGTTTATTTTGATTTTAGAATGAATACTATTATGGAATCCATGAATGTTATTTTTTTATGACCTCATTGATCTTGGTCACAGAATTGTAGAAGATGATCTTATAGGTTTACTTGAAGAGAGTTTCTCTACACCATTTGCTGAAATTTCAGAACCTAAATTTATCGATCCTATTGCCTTTGGACTTATTCCTGAATCAAAAGTAAAAAATCCAGGTTTTGCAGAAAACCCGAGTACTAATGATACACCTGATGATGCATCATCGGGTACATCATCAGCTCAATAGTTCAAGAAATTTACTCTGAAACTTGTGCCTACAGTCTGCATACATTGCGATAGTCAATAGGCAATTGGCAGGGCACAAAGTAATATGTACAATGGTAAGTCTAGACATATACATCGTAGATACAATACCATTAGACAACTACTCTCAACTGAAACTATCTCTATTGACTATGTAAAGTCATAGGATAATTTAGCGGATCCATTAACCAAAAGGTTAAATAGAGAGTTAGTTGATAAGTCTTCCAAAGGAATGGGACTTAAGCCTCTAGATATGAGTTGATACAATGGAAACCCAACCTTGTTGATTGGAGATCTCAAGATCTTGGTTCAAAGGGACAACCTAATTGTAAAAAGACTCTTAGCTTCACTGTGGGGGTCATCCCTTGTAACAGTGATGCTCGTGTGTAAGAGGATAAGCATATGGCTTTTAATGATTCCTAAGTAAGAATCACCTATGTGAGAGAGAAGTGGGGACGCTTCAAGGAGAATTGTGTGAGGCTTCATTCTTAGACCCTCTCACAGAACCAGGCGTATGTTCAAGGTCATGAATGAACATAGCTATGAGAACTGAATTGTGTTAGGAAGATTCTTGTGTAAAGTATATGATCGTTTACACTAACGGCAGAACAGTTCAAAGACGTCATATCTACTGATCAGCCAGTAAAGTAAATATGCTTTTTCAAGGGATGGTTCAAAGGGTAATACGTACCTATCCTATGCAGGTTTCGACTGCTAGACTTTATCACCAATTTCCTTCTTGTGGGGGATTGTTGGAAAAATTGTGTTTAAAGAATGAAATTGTGCAATCTTGTGGCACGGATTTCTTCACATGTCATATATATATATATATATATATATAATAACAAACATGATTGTCCCGCCTAAAACTGATTTCCATAAATGGAAACATTGGAAGCTGAAACACTTTGTTTTTTTTTTATTTTTTAATTTTTATACTAAAGATTTAATATTTTTGGATAAGTTGACATGAATATATTTATATATTTTTATAAACTTTGAATACACCCAAACTGTTGGTATTCTCAGCACAATTCACAATATCATGCTTAGCCTTTTATTTTCCATCACATTTATATAAAATATGTGGATGTTCTTTGCGGATGTTCAACCAATCTTCTGCAAAGTTTTAAAAAAAATCGGTCACGAAATAAGCTTTAGACATTTTGAACCCAAAATTTTTACTGCAACTATTATGACTTACATACCATTCGTCCTAAGAGACGTCCACAAACAAAGATTTGAATGGATTCTCAAAGTCAAAGTTGCAATAGTCCCGGTTGAAATAAACAACGAAGTTGTTGACATAGTCTAACTATAAAGTAATATATTTTTATAAGTATGAAGAATGTTTAAATAAAAAATATTAAGAAATGTAAAAGATCAGTTACAAATTCAAATCTCAAAATTCGAGCTATGTATTCTTTTCAAAATAACCTTGAGAAGTATATTTAAGAATTTAGAATATAAGAAATCTCGGACAGTAAAATAAAATATTTATCATTAAACAATGTTTTTACTAAATATTTGACTTTATTTTAAATATTGAAGTCTCAGATTATTATATTTGTATTTTTTAAAAAAAACTTTAAAAGTTGTACAAGGAAATAAAATGTAAAACAAAATTATATAAGCTCAATTTTCAGCTTAATGAAAAATTAAAAGAATTTGAATAATCTGGGGAGAGATCGCTACAATTTATTACGATTTTTTACCGAATGTTAAGTGAATGGAATTTTAAAGTGAAAGAATATACGTCAAATGAAAGATTCTAGATGAAGGGTTCTAACTGAAGGGTTGTATTTGTTAGACGACAGATGTTGAATTTGGTTAGGCATTGAGGTCGTGTATTGCTTTATTAAGAGTAGTTCTCCGATAAGACCGTCTTACGAGTTTTAATTCGTAAGAAGGATTCCCACTATCTCATAGCGCAACTCACCAACACATGGTAAGTCGGGTCAAGGAGATACGTCTTACATAAAATGCATGTAATATTATTTTTTCTAAGTTTTTATTTTATATTAATAGGCTAAAAGGGACAACTTACATGGCATGAAGCTTAAGTGTGGATGTGAGATTTTAATAAGCTGGGTTTTATATATAGTAGGCTTTTTAGTATTTTTCAATGAGGTGAGTTTTTTTATTTCTCATTTTGGTAAGGAATAATTACGGCCAGTCCCTTTTTTCTATAATGTTAACCGCTGAAATACTCTATTTTTTTAACCGCAAAAGTATGTTTTTTCTTCCTTAACCGCGGAGTCTTTTATCACGTGTCATATTTGCAAGGAAGAGTTAAACTTGCCCCGACTCTTGATGTTTTTGACACCATAAATGAGTACATGGTATCTAACAATCACTTAGAAGAAAGAACTTATTTGAGTTCAAATTATATGTGCATGGTAGAGAACAACACAAGTTTGTTTGAAGACAATCATTCTACAGAGTTTTTGAATAGTATAAAGTGTTCACATTGTCTAACCATGAATTAACACTTCAGGTTGGGGTTTCGGTGATGTTGTTGAAAAACATTGACCCTTTTGCAGGATTGTGCAATGGGACAAGACTAATCATTACCATGCTTGAGAATCACGCTGTTGAAGTAAATTTTTTGAATGGAAGCAATGTTGGAGACAAAATGTTTATATTAAGCAAGATTCTAAAAATCGTTAGGTAGTCGCTAGGCGGCACACTAGCGCCTAGTGCCTAGGGGACTAGTCGGGGCGTAATCGGGGCCTAGGCGGGGCCTAGAATTAAGGCATAATTACCATTTTTTTGATAATTTACATCAAAGATCAAATACATTGAATACAAATTTAATTTTTTATGTTTGTCATTTTATCAAACACTTGTCTATATTTGTAAAATGAACAAAAATATACAAACCTACCATTAATCCCAATTCTCAACAACCCCAAAGCAATAAACCAGCTAAGTTTAGAACTAAAAACAAAAAAAAGATATTACTCTAGTTCGCCCCCCATTACCTTCATCTATGCCTCACCATTACCACTCCCCCTTCCTTCTCCGGTCACCGCAAGCCACAAAATAAAAGCTACAAAAATAAATTTAGGTCAGCGAGGTTTGGCGTAGGCGCCGACTTGGTTGATTAGGCGGCAACTAATAAAATCGTGGCGGTAAAGAGGGGCCTAGCGCCTAGGCGGGGCCTAAGCGGAGCTAGGCGGGGAGTTTTAGAACATTGATATTAAGAATGTCATTGTCTCCATCAGATATGAGGTTGTCTTTCAAATTTCCAAAAGAGATCATTTCTAGTGATAGTATCGTATGTCATGCATGACAATTAACAAAAGTCAAGGTCAATTACTTTCGCATGTAGGGCTCTTATTGAAGAAGTCAATATTCAGTCATGGTTAGTTGTATGTTGCAGGTTCTAGGGTAACAAATCATTCTGGCTAGAAGATATTAATACTGACGAAGATGGAGAGTCAACAAATAAAACAACAAATATTGTGTATAAGAAAATTTTTAAAAATATATAATATTACCAATAAAATGATGTATTTATATTTAAGTAGTTGTCTCAAACATTACTTTTCTTAATTTATTCTTTTGATTTTGATTTGCTTATTCGTTTTGCATGAATATTATTTAATTAAAAATATTTTTATTCGTGCGTTTAACGCACGGGTGTAAAACTAATTTGTGTAATGACAAGGATAATTGTGGAATTGTGTTCTACTCCGTGAGAACATCGAAATCATATATTTATTTGTCCAATTTGGTGTTTGGATGAATAAGTTATGATTGATTAAAGTGTGGTTATTGGAAGTGAGTTTATCCCACATTGGAAGATTAACAAAAACTTGAGTGGTTTATATACAAATTCCTTATGTGGTAAGGGTAAGCTTGTATAGAATAGAGGCTCTCTCTCAAGCACGCCTGCACAGGGGGGTGCAAATCATGGTCCAGTTTAGCCTTCGGGATACCGTACTCATGTGCGAGCGTGTTTCACGGACACGAATGTCGGACCAAATTTGTCTGTTCAGACCAACCCACGTTTTGTTAATTATTCTTTTGGTTTCTGTAACTCCAACATTTATAACAGACTTTATGGGCTGTTATTATCAACTTTAATGAGAGATATTATTTACCTATTGATGATGGATTTATTTTATCATCAATGTGGTCTTTAATCAGTCTCGATTTACTCCTATAAAAGGAGATTACATCCACAATTACAGAATATGACAGTTTAGGACAATCTCCATTTCTCATCTGCAATCTACAATTTGTTGAGCGAATTTCCCTCGCCACCGCTTTCTTGTTGGTGATAGAGTTAGGCACAGATTCAGTTCGCCGGAAACCTTAGTCCTAAAGGTCTCCCCGGTGTCTCCATTGTATCCTGGGAGACAGACGTCCATTACAGCTTCCAAACACGTACGGGAAGGGACGAATCTGTTTTAAGGAAATTGTGTGTGACACAGGTCTCGAACCAGAAGACGTCATTCAGTCACCAGCAGACTTGAGTCCACCAGCAGACTTGAGTCTACTAGCATACTTTAGTTCACCAGCAGACTTGAGGGCCACCAACAGAGTTGAAGTCCACCATCAGACTTAAAGTCTAGGCAAAACGCATATTTGAGCCACTGTACTTTTCCAAAAATTGCAATTAGGCTTACAGTCCGCCATATTGAACTTGCGAAGAAGCTCGGTGGCATACCTGGCTTGACAAAGTTTAAGAGTTTGAGGTGTACGAACAACTTCTATTCCAAGAAAATAGCTAAGTGGACCCAAACGATGACTATCAAACCTCGTACAAATATGATCAAGAACTTGGGTAACGTCATCGAAAGAAGAACCAGTTACAATTATGTCATCAACATATACCAAAATACCAAGAACCGAACCTTTGGTATGTCGAATAAATAGTGAACTATCTAATTTACTTTTGAAGAACCCAATAGATAGTAAATAATCATGCAATCGTTGGAACCATGTGCGTGGAGATTGCTTGACACCATAGAGAGTGCGGTGCAATTTACATACATGTGTCAGTAATCTTGGATTCAAGAAACCCGATGGTTGAGCCATGTACACATCTTCATTTAGAAACCCATTCAAAAAGGCATTACGAACATCGAGTTGCTCAATTTTCCATGACCGGGAATGAGCCAAAGCAAGGAGAGTAAGAATAGTAGGATGTTTCACAACGGGACTGAATGTTTCATCGTAATCAATACCTTCTTGTTGTCTGAAGCCCTGAGCCACTAGACGAGCTTTGTAACGCTCTAACGTACCATCATCTCGTCTCTTTATTTTGTAAATCCACTTACTTCCAACCACATTCATGTTAGGATTACGCGGTACCAAAGACCACGTTTGATTTTTGTGCAATGCCCCTAGTTCTTCTTACATGGCCTGCTGCCATTGTGGTAAATTAGCAGCTCGTTTAAAAGACCTTGGCTCAAAATCTTCATGAGAAGGTGATACAGCCGAGAGAGCATTAGGCAGAGGATGCCTAGACATAATCTCATTTATGCTTTTGTAATGTAGTGGTGGTATAAATGTGGCGCTGGATGGTGAGGAATTGCTGGATGAGTTAGATTGGTTGCCCGAGTCATTTAAACTGCATGGAATTGGACTATTTGCAAAATTAGGCTGAGACAGCAACTCATTGGTTGCTCGAACAAGTGCAGCTGGTGGAAAGCCCAAGGATGAGGCCAGGTGTGGTGAAGGGCTTAAGATTCTTTGTTGGGCCTCATTTGTTGGCTGAAAGTGAGGTAAAAATGGAGTGATAGGTGACTGAACAAGCTGGAATTGAATAGGACAGCAGGTTGCCCTGTGTTTTGTCTGAGCTGGATGCATCATATGGGGTTGAAAAGTCCTTGCACTCCAAGCAGATGAAGACCATTTTTGAATACTCTGACTTGGGCCAGGAAATTCTGATTCATGCAGATTGTTAGTGAAAGGGAAAGCATGCTCATCAAAAAATACATGTCGAGAGACATAGAGTCTACCAGTCTTCCAATCAAAGCAGCGATATCCCTTTCGAAAATTATCATATCCCAAAAAGACACAAGGGGTGGATTTGAGAAGAAGCTTATGTTTGTTGTAAGGCACAAGGTATGGAAAACATAGACATCCAAAGGTTTTTAATAATTGGTAATTTGGCACACAATGCAATAACTTTTGATAAGGAGATATGAACTGAAGTTGACGCATGGGAAGCCTATTGATCAAAAAGGATGTTGTCATGAAAGCTTCAAGCCAAAATTTCAGCGGTACATTTGATTAAGCCATTAAACATAGGCCCATCTCGATGATGTGTCGATGTATACGCTCAACTACGCCATTTTGTTGAGGCGTGTAAGGACAAGTCAACTGATGTTAGATCCCATAAGTTTTGAGAAAAAGTTCAAAAAATTTATTCATGAATTCACCTGCCCCATCTCTTTGAACTATTTTCACTGTATGAATTACTGAGATTTTTCTAGAAAGCTAATTTTCTACTTGTGTTTTGAAATCGGCAAACACGGTAGTAACATCAGATTTATGAACCAAAGGAAAAATCCAAGCATATCGAGAAAAATCGTCCACGATACTTAAATAGAATCGAAAACCAATACCAAACATCCATGTGCAACAAATCTAATGGTTGCAAAGAGTTAAAATTACGGGTCACAAAAGGAAGGTTGTGTGACTTGCCCATTGGACAAATATGACACATTTGTGTATTTGAGACAGATCCACTAACTGGAATCCCGGCCTATTTTATTAATGACTTGAAAACCTGTGACGATGGATGGCCTAGACGAGCATGCCAAGTTGAGGATGAAGCGTGTTCACCAATGAGAGCGACGGGTCTGATCAGAGCACTAGAAGAAAATTTAAACCGATAGAGGTCGTCACAACTACTGCCAGAAAGAATGATCTGCTTCGTATGGTTGTTCTTTACACGAAAACCAGATGCATTAAATTTAAAAAAAAAACAGTTACTATCCAATGAAAATTTACGAATAGACAAGAGGTTTTTATGAATATTTGGCACACATAGAATATCACGTACATGAAATTTACGATTATTATTGACAAAGGACGATTGACCGACAAAGGATATTGGAACACGAGACCCATTTGCAACAATAATGATCAATACCAGTGTACGGGGAAATATTGTCCATACTATCCAACGAAGATGAAACATGACTGGTGCTACTGATTTTTGCGCGGTCGCCCAGTGCTTAGGCTGAGTGACCGCTCAGCCCTGTTTTTAGGGTTTTTGCAGCTTGTCTGTTTTTTATCCTTTTAAGGGTTTTAAGGTTTCTATTGTACACATATAAATAGTTGTATACTTAGAACGTTTGAAAAAGTGTCTCTAATAAAATTTTGATAGTCCGTTGGCCCCAATCTCTTTCTCTTCTTTGTGATTGATTATATTATACTCTGTTAAATTGTTTGCTAGTCTTCCGTTGTGCACAACAACTGGTATCAGAGCATAGGTCAACATTTCTGCTTTAGGATCAGGTTTCCCTTCTTCCAAACAAGAAGTTCAGAAATGTTTGATGCAATAGGTACAATTTTAATTATAATGGTGCATCTTGTAAAATTGCTGGCATAGGTACTATTATAATTAAAATGTTTGATGGTGTGGTACGAACGATGTGTGATGTTAGACATGTACCAAAAGTTTCTAAAAATCTAATCTCATTGGGTACCTTAGACTGTAATGATTGTAGTTATAGATCTAAAGATGGTATGATGAGAGTTTGTAAGGGTGAATTGGTGGTGATGAAGGGTGAGAGGGGATCCAAAAATATCTATAGATTGCTCGGTAACACTATTGTAGGTGGAGCTAGTTCTGTAGAGTCAAAACCTGAAGTAGATGAGGCTACTACTCTTTGGCACATGAGATTAGGTCACATAGGGTAAAGAGATATGAAGGAGCTTAATAAGAGGAGTTTGTTAAAGGGTGTTAAAACTTGCAAACTTGATTTTTGTAAGTATTGTGTTCTTGGAAAGCAAAACAAAGTGCAATTCAAGACGTTTAAACACACAACAGAAGGAATCCTTGACTACATTCATACTGATGTTTGGGGGCCAGTGAGAACAACATCAAGGTATGGACATTTGTACTTCGTGACATTTATTGATGACTTTTCGAAGAGAGTTTGGGTTTACTTCATGAAGCACAAGAATGAGACTTTTGAGAAGTTAAAATTGTGGAAGGTTGAAGTGGAAAATCAAACGGGCAGAAAGGTTAAATGTTTGAGAAGTGACAATGACACAGAGTACATGTATAAGGGGTTCAAGAAGTTTTGCGCGGAGCATGGAATCAAAAGGCACTATACAGTATGCAGGACACCACAGCAAAATTGTGTGGCAGAAAGGTTAAACCGATCTATTACGAAAAAGGCTCGGTGCCTACGATTGAATGCAGGGTTAACAAAGTTTTTTTTGGGCAGATGCAGTGAGTATGTGTAGACACCCCAATTTCATACCCCTGGTATGTAACTTTGGCATACGATATCAAGACCTGTTAAAACTTAACAAATGTCAAGTTACAGGGTTTAAAAATGCAAAAGGCAAAGCAGGATGCGCAAAACAGTAAAATGCAAGGGCTAAAAGTGACAAAAAAGGCTGAAGAATTGAGCATGGGCACTGTGATAATACACCTTGGGCGCGGCGCCCAAGACCCTATGTTCCCGCGCCAGAGCTGCTACAGTGGCTCCCAAAGTTAACGCATTGTAACATTTCAAGGTAAAGACAAGTAAAAGCAAAGACGAAGAGAGAAAAATAAATTCCCTCAATGTCCCTCACTCAGCCTATAAATAGAGGCCTCATGGTTTGCTTTCAGCACACCGAAAAATCCCCAAAAGCTTTCAGCGTTGTTACGCTGTGAGAATTGTGAGCAATAGTGAGCACCCCCTCCTATAAAGCCTCGAAGCTCTGCCAAAACTCTTCCAAACGCAAATCTAACCAATTAAAGTGATCCTTAGCCCCCCAGCTAGGCATCCATCCTATTTCCTCGGTCCAAAAATCTCGGAAAGAGCAGTTGCTCTATCCGAGTAAAAAGGCCAAATCCGCTAGAAACAAGTCGTTGTTCTGCCCGATTTTCGCTAGGAGCAAGCACACAACAGCAAAAAAAGTAAGCAGTTGCTCCGCCCGTTTTACGGTGCCCAAAAGCAACCTTCGGAAGCAGTTACTCTGCCTGAACCATAGCAGCAACAACAACAACAAAGCAAATAAAAGACTCCCTCTCCCTGAAGAACAGAGCGAGCACACCACGCTCTAAAATGTGAGCCTTTAAAAGCGTTATTTATTTTTTAAAAAAAGAAGCTATTTTTCATCCGGCCTAATGTAAAAATATAAGCTGTTGTGCTGCCCTGATTTATTTAGAAAATAACATTAAAAAAAACCATTATTATGGCAAAATATTTTTAAATGTATTTGTAATTATTGGAAGGATGCAACTGCAAGTCCGTAAATAATGTAAATATGGATGTATTTGTTTTCTTTTCTCTCTCTTTAATGCTTTATTTATTTGCTAGATAAATATAACAAAAAACATATTTTAGCCAAAAACTGTTTTTGAGACCGAAAGGGCGAGTTCAGTGCTTAGCACCTTCCCAACTCATAACTTAGCATCCGAGCTCGTTTTTGCATTCTCTGGTTTTATTTTTGGTTTTTTATTTATTTTCTCCTCAAAATAAAGATGGCGACTTTGTCAAAACATTTTGGATCGCAGTGAGGCCTCGCAACATCCTTTCTTATTATTTTCTGTTCTCCCTTAAAAAAGGGAGAATGAGAATGAAAGGGTGATGTATTCATATATCTTGGTATCCCCTAAAAAGGGGATAACTTGACATTGAAAACCCAAAGCACTCATAGTGATCCGAAATAGGCCTTAAGCCAATTTTTATAAAGTCTGTAGTGGGGCCCGCAACATCTTTTCTTGCACTTTCCGTTTTCCCCTAAACAAGGGAATATGTGAATGAAATGGTGATGTATTCCTATATCCAGTTATCCCATAAAAAAAGGGATAACCTGATATAGAAAACCCATAGCTCCCATAACGGACCAAAAATCACTGAAGTGATCGAGACATATTCAACGCGCTTCTTGACAGCACCCTTTCCACATTTTTTATTTCGTTTTTCCCTAGACAAAAGAGGGTGGAATGGAAAGCGTGATGTCTGTTCCACACGCCGCATTCCCCTAACCAAGAGAGCGCGGGGCGCAGGATAATCAGGGGCACTCACAGTGGCGACTCTGCTGGGGAGATCGTTCTTATTTTAAATAAAAATGCAGGACTAGACTCAGTAAAAAAAAACTTTTTTTCTCTTTTGTTTCTGGCTAAAGTATGCTTGTTATATTTCTTTAAGCATTTGCATATTTGCATTCTTATACATCCGTGTATATATTTGTGGATATGATCCTCCATCTTGCAGCAGTTTCATTCCAATCACTATTACATGTATATTTAAAAATATGTATTTTTGCAAAAAATAAAAATAAATAAATATATATATATATATATGTATATATATATATATATATATGCAATAAATTACCAGGCAGCATAACGAAAGGGCCAGGGCTTTATTTTTATTATCATTTTATTTTTACTTTATATTATTATTTCGTTTGCTTTATTTTTATTACGCAAAATTTTTACATATTCTATTTCATCCTGTCATTTTATTTTGGGGATTATGACAAATATGTAATTAATAGGAATAGATAGATTTCCCCACTTTTCTTTCTATTTCTTGATGTGATTGGCTTGCTTGCTCACCCTCAAACTAAAAAGTCGAGAAAATCTACAAATAACAGCAAGACATACCATATTTGTTTTATTTTCTGTTTTATGTCTGAAAAAAAAAAGATTTTACTGCTTTTTAGATGCTGCACACACGCGCACGCATGTAAATATATTCTGAATTGCTACCCTATACCATGATCAGCTTACCCCTGCATAAACCAACATTAGACTACATATAGATTCTCAGAACACTTCACAGACCGATCGGTTTTTGTATCTCTGAATCATTAGTCAGCCCCTGTGGAAAAAAAATAAAAAAATAAAAAAAATCAAGCAAAATAAAAAAAATGAATAAAAAATGCGCAAGTAAATAAAAAAAATACGCAGGGGCTGACTAATTATTTTCTTATGCTATACTTAGACCATTTTAAATGGTGAATCCCGAAAAGAGTATAGGCCCTTCGCCTGGGATCAGTCCGATCTTGGGGAGTCGAAAGGCGGGTGGAATATGAGGGTCCTATACTCTAGAGAAAGAATCCACTGCTCCAGAAAAGTCCCGAGATCTGCCAAAACAAAGCGTATGCTTGTCCGATCACTTGTAGGATAAATAATAATAATAAAATATATTAATAAAGGTTACTCATAGCCCAGAAAGCCTTCAGCCAACCTTTCTGATACCTCCAAACTCATTTTCCTCAGAAACATGTCCCGAATTTGAAAAGGGAGAGATAGTACTGACCGGTTGATACATGAAACAGGCACCGAAAAGCGATCGAAAATGTCCGGTTCAGACGAAAAGCGGCAAGATCGGTCACGGTATAGATCCAAGCAAGATGGTAGTATAAAGTGAGCAAATCACGGCTACGATACAGGGCTCTGGGGGACGCCCGACTCCCGGCTATGCAATGCTGGCTAGACCAAAATTTGGGTGCACAGCCGATCGTATAATGAACTGTATGGCTAATTTGGTGCAAAATTTAAAATCCAGGTGAGGAATCTTTTCCCCGCAGTCCCCAAGAAGCATCAACCTCCCATGTTCCTCCAAACCCAAACCCTCACCAAACATCAACCTACCAAATACCACCATTACCCTAAATCCAAATCCTCCACCTAATACCTATTACCCAAATATTAACCCTTTTTCTCATCCTATCCCCATACCCTTTTCCCATCACCAACCCACTTCAAAAAAATTCAAATCGCATATGGACCCAAGAAGCTATAACCCGCCAAAGCCAAGTTACAACCTATTTACCCTTCAATGACCCCGGGTCACCATACGTAAAACCATCAATAACCCACCTCTCCAAAATCCTTACTGTAACCCTTACCAAATGCCTCTTCAAAATCCTTACCAAATGCCACAGCCTTAAATAAACCCAAGCCTTTCCCCAATCCTTCCAACATATACCAAAACCCAAAGATCTCTTCCCACAAAATTTGAGGCGGATATAGAGAACCAAAAAGTATGATGCGTAAGGTCTTGAACAAAGAGAAATTTTCTACGCTGGCATTAACGTTAAAACCTTCACCATATTACCCTCAAGTTTCAAAATGCCCGACATAGAAAAAATTCGATGGGACCGATGCCCTATTTCCCACCTAAAATCTTACTCTCACTGCATGTAATCAAGAGGTCGCCAAGCAATGATTAATGCTAATGTGATGATAGCACCATGGGCACTGGGACCAAATAGTCAAGGGTTCCTAGAAAGATACAAGGACAATACTACCCCTAAAAATAAAAGTGATCTTGAGCCATGCACCCAAATAGAAAATGAAACATTTGGTAATTTGCACCTGTGTGGAAGAGTAAAGTCGCCTCAGACTTTGACGCATTCGATCCGATCTAATCATGCGTGCACGTTGATCAAAACCTCTAGCCCTTTTTACCTAGAACACATGCAAAGATCACCCCTATAGCAATTTTAAAGAAATAGTGGAGATAGGAGTTCGTATTGATGAAAATATACACAAAGGATCCCTAGAAATTGGTACACCTCCGCTTATTCTCGAATCGATGAAGAATCTTCTAAGAAGTCAACGTGATTGAAAGAATTCCACCTAGTAAGTACAAGAATGTGCCATGGTCATATGAGAAAAATGAATCCGCCAATTTCGTTGAAGAAGGCAAGTAATACCAACAGAGCTTCATAGACCTTACCAAGCAAAAGAAGGCATTACGATGAATTGAATGCCCCAATGTCCCGTATTTTCAAGGCTTGATGACACAAAGGGTTCTCAAACCAATGGAAAATTACCGACCTCCAAAAGCTATCGACACATGGAACCACTCTAAGTATTGTGAGTATCATCTACAGTGACTCCATTGATAAGGTGTTGAAGCTCAAAAGTGCCACTACTAGAAAAATGACCTTTTAGTGAATTCTTCTCGCCAAGCAACTCGCTGCGCATGGCTCCCCACCGAAGTAATTTTCTCCGGATTGTCGTTCATGTCCGACTGACCGATTTCTCGCTAGTTAGCCTTTTAGCTTTAAAATTTCCGTCGCTAGTGTTGTTGAATTTCAATGACGGATTTTCTCCGTCGCTAAAGGCTTTAAAATTAATTAAAATTGAATTTCAGCGACAAATTCCATCGCTAAAGGCTTTGAAAATTAATTAAATTTGAATTTCAATGATTTTAAATTTCGTTGCTAAAGGCTTTTTAAAATTAATTGTAATTGAATTTCACGATGGAAAATTCGGTCGCTAAAGGATTTTAAAATTAATTAAAATTAATTTCGCCGATTTAAAATTACGCTAAAGCTTTTAAAATTAATTAAATTTGATTTCAATGACGGAAAATTCCGTCGCAATAATGTAAAAATTTAAAAAACCCAAAATACTATTATTATAAATTTTTGTACCTGATAATATAACAATTAATACAAAACTGAAGATACAAAATAAAAAAATAATATAAAACCAATTTAAAAACATCAAACTATAAATGTTATTACAACAATCCATGTAAATTATATATAACAATTAATACCAAAAAACTTGTTTCTAGAGTTAACTTGTAAATTTAAACTTGTACCAATCCATGTAAACCATATCTAATAAAAAAAACCTAAATATAAAATTAAAAAATCCTACGACATGAGGATCAAGAAAACTTCATCTTCACGGTAATAATCAAGAAGAAAACCCGTCTCCAAAATTAATGTTTTGATTAAAATCAATAAGAAAAAGTAAGTCGTTGTTTTCATATGATCAAACAAGAAGCTTTAGAAGCTACCATAGAATACATTTATGGCATAAGATTTCTTTTGCTTTTTTTGTCGGATGAACCCTAAAACATATGCCAGTTATCCAAAATCAATTAGTTAATAATAATAATAACAAAAAGGGTCCAACCCTATTTCCCCACCCCCAATATGAGTATTAAAACCAGAGAACGGAAAGAGAAGAAATGGAATGAATGTTGCTTGAAAGTAAGCACGCTCGTTTCAAAGTCCCCCAACGATACGCTTATGTTGTTCGGGCCAAAGTCAATTAAACTACAACCATGGATTTCATAGCATCAACATGGCTACCTAGCTACCAAGTATACATAAATCGATGTTTAAACCTTAAATACACTAAATTTACACTAACACCCCTTTGTTTCTTACCATTTACACTAACA
>JABEVN020001533.1:0-7500 GCA_013146195.2 Codonopsis lanceolata
GTTTCTATCATGTATTTATTTTTTACATAGGCCGAAAATACAGCGTCTTGGGCAGCGACGAGGGTTCTATGAGGCCTATTCAAACCGACCGGTCCCGCCCGCTATTAGAGGCCGGTGGTGGGACCCGACCAGCTTAGCCGACTCAAACAGCAGCATCAATATGTGTAAAAAGACACCCTAGGTTATTTGAAAGCCCGATCTGAATTGTTGCTTATGATCCTTAGGTGCTGGTTCCGGTTTCGGTTTCCTTTCTTGATGACTTCTTAGCTTTCAGTTTCCTTCCACACGGCTCCTTATTGATTTTTATTTTTTATTTCTTCCTTCTTTTTTCTTTTTTATTCCTTTTTTGAAAATTAACCTCGACATCTCAATGGAGTTCTTGGGATTGTTTTGAAATAGAATGAGCGATGCACTAAATCAACAATTGATGCATTTATAGCCAAGCGGAGTTAGAGGAATGAATTTGGAAGATGGCTATTATTATAATGGTGAAATTTCCTATCTTTACATGTTTTGGATAACAAAAAAAAGCACATAAAAACTTTTTTTTTTAAAAACGATTTTTAAAGGAAAAAAGAACTAAATATTACATCGTTTTTTTGAAACCCCTTTTTGCGATCCTTGAAATGGAATGTGATTCACGTGATTCTAGAAAATCCTTTCGGAGGTAAATGATAATAATAATTAACATTTTTAAGCCCAAAATTGAGTGATATAAAGGAAAACAACAAAGATCCCAATATGTATAAATAAACACACATGATTTTAGGCTTTTTTTTTGTTTTGATGATTTTTTTTTGAAAAGGTGGGGTAACAAGAAAAATGGGTGTACCAAAGGTAAAATGGACGAGCCGATGGATAAAATGATCAACATCGGGCAAAATGTTCTAAATAGGGAGGCGGATCACGTAGGAAAAGGGGTGGAACAGCAATTTAATTTGCACCCAGAATGTGCATGATACTTTCTTTGTCCACTTTACTTCTAGCTCTTTTTTCTTCCTTTAACAGTATTTAGCAGGTGCTAATAATATGAGATATATATATTTTGTAATAATAATATAACTTTTAGACATTATAATTAGATTGTTAATCTCTTCTATTGTTATAATTTTTTTATATTGTTACTAATATTAACGATTTTTTTACCTAAATACTTTTAAAATTAATATAAGTTTCTAGCTAACGTGAGATACATATTTTGTATTAATAATAATAGTAATTTTTTTATCTAAAGACTTTTAAAATTAACATTTAACTTGATAATAATATTAGAAGTCATTTTGTTAAAAACTTTTAAAATCATAATTCATTTTAAACAATGTGAGATACTTATTTTATATTTTTATTGGTAATGAAAGTTTAAGTCTTTTATCTAAAGACTTTAAAACCAACACCACATTCTAACCATGTGGTATACATATTTTCTATTAGTAATAATAGTAGTGGATAAAAGACTTTTAAACAATATTCATTTCTAAACAATGTGGATACATATTTTCTATTGGTAATAAAAAATGTCT
This sequence comes from Codonopsis lanceolata, assembly GCA_013146195.2. Lineage (NCBI taxonomy): Eukaryota > Viridiplantae > Streptophyta > Magnoliopsida > Asterales > Campanulaceae > Codonopsis > Codonopsis lanceolata. The sequence goes on from JABEVN020001533.1 coordinate 1,521, forward strand.
TTATCTAATGACTTTTATAACCAATACTCATTTCTAAATAATATGAGATACATTTCTTTGTAACCAATGTGATACATCATCTAAAAACTTTTTAAACAATATCACTTTATAACCAATGTGAAATATTTCTTCTATTGCTAATAATTGTAGACTTTTAAAATCAACATCACTCTCTAACCAATGTGTAATACATATCCTCATTTGGTAATAATAGAAGAAGTCTTTTATTTTAAAAATTTTATAACCAACATCTCTTCCTAAATAATGTGGATACATCTCTTCTATTACATTGATGTAAAAGTAAAAGTCTTTTATCTAAAGACTTTTAAAACTAACATCATTTTTAGCAAATGTAAGATATCTTCTATTAGTAATAATAAAAAGTTTTTTTATCTAAAATTAAAATCAACATCACTTTCTAACCAATGTGAGATATACATATTCTATTGATAATAATGGTAGAAGTCTTCTATTTAAAGACTTTAAAAACAAACATTACCCTCTACCAAATGTATGCATCTATTCTATTGGTAATAGTATTTTTAAAACCAACATTAATTTATATAATGTGTGATACATCTTTCTATTGATAATAATAGAATACTTTGTAACCAATGTGAAATACTTGCATCCATGTGGAAGCTTTAAAACTTTTGGTTTTCGTGACTTTGAAAATCATCACTTTCCAACCAATGTATGATGCATTTCTTCTATTGATACTTAATAATAGAATTTTAAAACAACAATTTCTAACCAATGTGGATACATCTCTTCTATTGTTGAAAAATTAGTGTTTTTAGTGAAAGAAATTGTGCAACTTGAGGCAAAAATTCTTTTACGTGTCATTTGTTTGTTGACGAAGGTAATTGCGAATTTGTTCTACTGAGCATCAAAATGATATATTTATTTGTCCAAATCGAGTTTTGGGTAATAAGATATCAAGACTTAAAGTATAATACTTGTTAAAATAATTAGTGTTTTTAGTGAGAGAAATTGTGCAACTTGAGGCACGAATTTCTTTACGTGTCATTTGTTTGTTACGAATGTAATTGCGCAAATGTATTCTACTCGGTGAGAGCATCGAAATCATATATTTATTTGTCCAAATCGAGTTTTGGATGAATAAGATATCAAAGAAAGTATAATATTTATTAAAAATTAGTGTTTTTAGTGAAAGAAATTATGCAACTTGAGGCACAAATTTCTTACGTGTCATTTGTTTGTTGACAAAAGTAATTGTGCAAATGTGTTCTACTCGTCAAGAACATCGAAATGATATATTTATTTGTCCAAATCAAGTTTTGGATGAATAAGATATCAAAGCTTAAAGTATGATGTTAAAAGTGAGTCATTAGAGTAATATCTAACCTTGAAGAGTTTTATCCACATTGGTTAGAAGTAATGTTAGTTGTAAATTTTTTTAAATATAAGCCTTCTACTATTGACAATAGAAGAAGTTATATATACTAATACTAATACCCATTATCATTATGATTATTATTATGTATTATTATTAGTTAATGGTTAGAAAACCAAAAGTATATATATATATATATATATATATATATATATATATATATATATATATATATATATATCTTATATTACTAATAATAGTAAGTCTTTTATATAATCTAAAATAATTAAAAATCAACATCATTTTTAACCAATGTGAGATATACATCTTCTATTGGTAATAATGGTAGAAGTTTTTTAACAAAAACTTTAAAATCAACATCACTTTATAACAAATGTATGATACATCTTTTCAATTAGTAATTAATAATAATATTTTAATACAAACATCAATTTCTAACCAATGTGTGATACATCTTTCTATTGGTAATAATAGTAGAATATTTTGTAACCATGTGAGATACATCTCTTGTAAAAGTGAAAGTCTTTAGTCTTTTAAAGACTTTAAAATCTAACATTTTCTTTTTAAACAATGTGTTATATATCTCTTTTATTGGTAATGATATAAAATAATTTAAACTCAACATCATTTTCTAGCCAATGTGAGATATACATCTTCTATTGGTAATAATTGTAAAAATATTTTATCATATATATATATATATATAATTGGTGAGGAGCACTATGGTTGTGCCACCTCACCACCTTTGGATAAATCTTCATTCTAAAGCATCCATGTGGAAGCTTTAAAAACTTTTGGTTTTCTAGTGACTTTGAAAATCAACATCACTTTCCAACCAATGTATGATGCATGATGCATTTCTTCTATTGGTACTTAATAATAGAATTTTTAAAACCAACATCAATTTCTAACCAATGTGGGATACATCTCTTCTATTGTTGAAAAATTAGTGTTTTTGTGAAAAAAATTGTGTAACTTGAGGCACTAATTTCTTTACGTATCGTTTGTTTGTTAACAAAGGTAATTGCGCAAATGTATTCTGCTCGGTGAGAGCATCAAAATGATATATTTATTTGTCCAAATTGAGTTTTTGATAATAAGATATCAAGACTTAAAGTATAATACTTGTTAAAAAAATTAGTGTTTTTAGTGAGAGAAATTGTGCAACTTGAGGCACGAATTTCTTTACGTGTCATTTGTTTGTTGGTAAATGTAATTGTGCAAATGTGTTCTACTTGGTGAGAGCATCGAAATGATATATTTATTTGTCCAAATTGAGTTTTGGATGAATAAGATATCAAGAGTTAAAGTATAATACTTATTAAAAAAATTAGTGTTTTTAGTAAAAGAAATTGTGCAACTTGAGGCACAAATTTCTTTACGTGTCATTTGTTTGTTGACAAAAGTAATTGTGTAAATGTGTTCTACTCGGCAAGAACATCGAAATGATATATTTATTTGTCCAAATCAAGTTTTGGATGAATAAGATATCAAAACTTAAAGTATGATGTTAAAAGTGAGTCATTAGAAATAATATCTAACCTTGAAGAGTTTTATCCCACATTGGTTAGAAGTAATGTTAGTTGTAAAAGTTTTTAAATATAAGTCTTCTACTATTGACAATAGAAGAAGTTATATATATTAATACTAATACCCCTTATCATATTGATTGTTATTAGGTATTATTATTAGCTAATGGCTAGAAAACCAAAGGTTTGAAACTTCCACTTAGAATGAAGATTTATCTAAAGTGGTGAGGTGGCACAACCATAGTGCTCCTCACCAACTTTAAATATATATATATATATATATATATATATATATATATATAGATTTAGATCCTCTTTTGTTTCCTTCTTGTCTTTTAAATCTATTTAACCTTTTTCATGTTTTTTTTTGAAAGAAGAAAAAAGAAGAAAAAGACTTGCTCTCTTTTTATCAAAAAAACTGTGAAAATAATTCTTTTGGAAAACACTATTTTTTATAAAAAAACATATCTTTTATTTACTTTTTGGTTTGTGAAACAACCATTTTTTTGTTTTTGATTTTTTTTGAATAAAACTTTCTCCTTTCTCTCTTTTTTTTGAACTTTTTTTTTGAAAACGATTTTTTTTCTTTTTTTTTAGATTGAAAAATTATATACTCATAAGAAGCCAAAGAAAAAACAAGCATATTGCTATTAAAGGAAAGAAGATTTTTTTTGTTGTTTTTTTTTTTTGAAAGATTGAAAATTATATACATAAAAGAAGCCAAAGAAATGCAATTGAAAAACAAAAAAGCATATTGATAATCCCAAAAAACGTGAGTCTAGCCCTCTTTTGTTTTAAAGAAAACAATAAAATCCCTAGCAGAGTCACCACTGTGAGTGCCCCGTTTTTCGACCTTTCCCCCGTGATGTAGCGGAAGGTAATTAAAAGTAACCAATAAATATCAATGCTGTTGAGATCGCACACGACTACCAACATTGATCTTCCAAATCCTGTTGAGATTTGCAAACCTACCACGATCTAGGCATCAATTCACGTTGATTCAATGAATACCAAAATTGGGAGAAGAAACTTATTCATAAAACGGCAAAAACTGCCTCTCAAACAACCCTAAAAGTGTTTAAATATGTCTAAAACCCTAAAAGCAATAAAAAGTTGAAATTACAAAAAAAAAACCCGAAACTGATAAAAAAACTTCAACGGCCCGTAACACTATCTAAACGACATTTTTTGTCCTTAAAAAGTGATCGTAACCGAGTAACACTTGGTTTGTTTTGTTCGTATTTTCGAGAGCTTGGTTTGATATGTGGCAGGCCCCGTAACTCCACCCGAGTCAAAAGTTATGTCCTTTTCCGCGCGCCCGGTCCAAACGGTCGAGATAATCAAGTGCAAGACTGCCTGAATCACCCCGCTTGGTGAAAGAGCGGGTGGTTTCAAAACCTTTTTAAAAGCACGTGGAATACGCTTGGCCTCAATTGTGGACTCAAAATGTGATCAACAGAGTCGTCATCTTTTATTTTTAGGAAAACAAAGAAAAACAAAAAAATAACCAGATTTGCAAAAGAGTTCAGAGGCTAAGTTACGAGGTGGGAAAGGGTTAGCCACCCAACTCGCCCTTTCGGTCTCAAAATAGTTTTTGGCTTAAATATGTTTTTTTATATTTATTTAACAATTGAAATAAAGTATTAAATATATGACTGCATACATATTATTACAAACTTGCACCAACCTCCTTCCTGAAGTTACAAATACATTTATAAAAATTTGGCCATAATAATGACTCTTTTTATTGCTATTTTCTATAGAATTTCGGGTAGCATAACTGCTTACTTTTCTTACATCTTACTAGTCTAAATAACACTTTTTATAAATAAAAAAAACTTTAAATAGCCTACCTCTTGAAGCGTGTGGGTTTTATCCCGTACCAACTAGCTTCTAGCAGTAACTAAGGTGCGCTCGCTCTATCCTTCAGGGAGAGGGAGTCTTTTGCTGCTGCTTTATTGCTGCGGGGATTCGGGCAAAGTGACTGCTCCTTTTGGTTGTTTTTGCCTCGGGATCCGGGCGGCACAACTGCTTGCTTTCTGGCATTGGAAATCAGGCAGAGCAACTACTTGTTTTTTGCTGATTTGACGTCTGGATTCAGGCAGGGCAACTGCTTCTTTTGAGATTTTTGGACTGGTGGAATAGGGTGGAATCTTAGAAGGGTAACTAGGTTTCACTTTGGCCGGAGAGTTTTAGTGTTTGGGGGAGATTTGGTAGAGCTTCGGAGCTAGAGGAAGAAATTCCTTGGCGTTCTCTCGGGAGGACGATCACTCACTGCGCGGTGAAAGTTTTTGAACTATGTGCTCACTGTGTATTCTCTCTTCAATTTACAAGTCGGGGCCTCTTATTTATAGGTTGGGAATGAGGATTCCTTCGTGATTAAGTTTTACTTTCTGTGCTTCATCAGCTTGTACCACGCGCTGAGAATATTGCACCAAAGGCTAACTGCTACAATGCTGGAGGCACTATTGGGCGCTGCCCATAGTGAGCTTGGGCGGCGCCTGGGATGGCTATGGGCAGTGCCCAGGGCCATTTTTGTCCTCTTTTTTGGCACTTAGGCCCCCGCATTTCACTGTTTATGCATCTTGCTTTTTCTTTTGCATTTTCAACCTTGTAACTTGATATTTGTTAGTCCTTTTAGCAGGTCTTGATATTTTATGGCATGTCACATATCGGGGATACGAAATTGAGGTGTCTACAATTGGCTATCTTGAAAAGTCTAAGGGACATATGTTTTATTGTCCTAACCATATTACGTGAAATTGTTGAGTTAGGAAATGCTCGATTCTTATAAAATGGCTCAATCAGTGGGAGTGGGAAACCACGTGAAATTGACATTCAAGAAATTCGGGTAGAAATGTCATTACCCGATATTCATGCTGAAGTTGTTGTTCCAATTGTTGTATCACAGTCAAACAACGTACCAGAACAAAAGGTTAATGTTCAAAACCCGCTAAATGAGCATATTATAGATGAACCAGTTGCTGCTGAGCAAGATATTAATGAACCATAACAGGAAGTAGCTTTAAGATGGTCTGTAAGGTAGAAAAGATCAATTATTCATGATGGCTAT
>JABEVN020001533.1:12500-24491 GCA_013146195.2 Codonopsis lanceolata
CTGCTTATGGAATTGATTGCGACAAGCGCATTTGGAAGCAAGAGAAACATTTTTCCTTTGAATCGGAGGTCCAGGAAGAGCTCCATAACACAAACTTCAAACAAAGCGCTAAGTTTAGTAGGGATCAGTGACGCCATATTTTCCTGCCCATGCCAACCACGCTTTGTGATGCACATCTTGCGGTGATCAGAGACAGAAAACAACCCGAGGTCGAGTGTTGATAAACCAAGACATCCTCCTTAAGAGTATTTAGCCGAACCCTTCGAGCCCTGTCCATATTCTCCTCCGATAATAAATGGCGGAAATTCTCCAAACAAGGCAAAGCATCTTTGACTTGGAGGTTCATATCCACCGGATAAGGCCCTTCCAGAATTGTGCCGCACCAGTTGCTTCCCCAAAAGGATACCTCACCCTTACCGATTAACCATTGACTGCACCACTTAACATCCTCCAAATGGGTATAAATGGTACGTGACGGATTGAGACATCAAGCGTTGGTGAATCGAGTTATCCACTCCATATTTTGAACTAACAAATTTCGCCCAAAGACTCCTCCCTTGCAATAATGCCCATGCAAGTTTAGCACGTAGAGCACTCATCACATCCAGTAAAGATCGAAGACCAGGTCCCCTTCATCAATAGGACGACGGAACCGTATCCCAAGCTATCCAATGAAGACGGGATTCACCATTATTATTCCATAAAAAGCGCCATCGCCATCGCCGATTCAATACGAGTTAAAACTTTTTTGGGCACCCGAAGCACAGATAGAATATAAATTGGTATACTACTAAGCACAGAACGAAGAAGAGTCAGCTTTCCCCCAAATGATAAAAGTTTTGATTTCCAACCTTCGATCCTTCGTAAAATTTTTTGAAGTAAACCATCAAAATATTCAATCTTAACTCTGCCGTAGAAAAGGGGAATACCCAAATAAGTCATCGGAAAAGTCTTAAAAGGGCATCCCGACCAATTGATAATATGTCTAATCTTTCTCCCCGAACAATGTTTGGAAACAAAAATCCACTTTTCCAAGTTTATGAGCTGCCCGAGGCGCCTTCATATGCTCTCAAAGTCTCACGCAAGGCAAGGATGGATCCTTTACTAGCATTACAAAAATTAGCAAATCATCTGCGTACAACAAATGGGAGATTACCAAACCCCTCGACCATGCACATAAGGCAGAATCTGACCATTTGCAATTTTATTGTGGATGCGTTGTGTGTAAGGACTTCCTGGGCGATAATGAACAATAAAGGGGATAAGGGATCCCCTTGTCTCACCCCTCTAGAGGACTTGAAAAAACCATAGCTTTCTCCATTAATTTTAATTGAATACCACACATTGTTAATCAAACGAAGGATCATATCGCAGAATATATCGCTAAAACCACATCCCCTTAGCGCTCTAATGAGAAAATCCCATTCCAGTCTATCGTAGGCTTTGGACATGTCGAACTTAAAAACAGCATTACCCCTCTAGTGCGCATATTAATCCGATGAACCATCTCATGAGCCAAGGCGACATTCTCCTGAATACTTCGACCTTTAACAAAACCCGTTGCTCTATCGAAATTACTCGGAGGAAGAATTTTGGCTAACCGAGTTGCAACAATCTTTGAGATCACTTTGCCAGCAAAAAGGACATAAACTAATCGGGCGGAAATCACTCAAACCCTTAGGATTATCTATTTTATTTTTTAAGCAAAATAATAGATGTAGTTGCTAGACCCTTATGAATCTCGTGACCCAGGAAAAAAGCCTCAATAGCAGCTATGAAATCCCTCTTAATTATGTCCCAACAAGAACGAAAGAACCAGCCTGTGAATCCATCAATTCGGGAGCACTATTAGGATTTAAGTCTTGCACAGTGCCCATATTTCATCCTCTATAGGCATAAGTTCCAGCCAAGATTCTCCTACGCATCCACCATAGGTCGGAAATTTTGGAAAAGCCCTTCATCTACAATATGATCCGAACACATGAAAAGGTTGCCGAAAAATTGAGCTGCTCGATCCCCACTAGGTTTGTTGTCTGTACACCACGAGCCATCTGCATTTTGAAGTTTGATAGTATTTCGACGTTGTCTATCTTTGAGGCTAGCATGGAAGAAACCCGTATTTCTATCACCATCTTGCAGCCATAATTGCCGAGATTTATGTTGATGCAATTCGCTTTCCCACTTAACTAATTGAGCTAAATCGACTTCGCCGCATTCAGTCATTAATAGCAAGATATCTCCACCTTGTCGAACACAAACATCCTCCAAATATTGGACTTTCTCTTGTTGTTGCGCTAACTTTCGTGCACGTTACCAAATATTTCCCAATTCCTTCCGCTTGAGCTCCTTCCTTAAAAAATGTAATTTCCTATGGAGAATTTCCATAGCAGTCCCATAAATCGGCCTATTCCACTGCTCCCGAACAAAACCAAGAAATCCCGGGTGATCAACCCACATCCTTTGAAATCGAAATTGAGTTTTTGGCTTTTTCACAAAAGGAAAAGTCACCAGAAGCGGAGAATGGTCTGACATAACACGGCCCAAATGTTCAATTGTAATACCCGCATACTTGGCTGCATAGAAACCATTAATTAGAACGCGATCTAGACGTTGCTGCCAAATTCGGGATCCGTCCTCATGATTATTGCACCATGTAAAAGGTGCTACCTGCAAAAACCCGCATCTCCTGCACCCGCAAAGAAGCATAAAATCGTTAAAATCTGTCATACCTTTGTAATCGTAGCCAACCCCTCCTAATATTTCATCCGTACTAGCAATGATGTTAAAGTCCCCCCTACTAACCAAGGATCCATGAAATTAGAAGCAATATCAGACAAATCCTTCCATAAAATTTGTCTCTCATTACTTGTACAAGCTGGATAAACAAACGAAGCAAGAAGACTATTACCGTTATCTAGCTTCAAAGAAACTGTCATCTGTTGCTTAGAAACATTAACCAAATCAACTGTAACCCGATCATCCCACATAAGCCATATATGAGTGTTCACTGGATTTTGTTGCATCTAATTACCATACTTCAAACGCCTCGCAATTTTTTGAATCCGATCCCCAGGAATTTTTGGCTCCAGAAATACGCACAATGCCGGGTTATGCTGCCGAAGTAACACCTTTACGTAGTCAATCGTCTCCTTATTGCCAAGACCCCTCACATTCCATAAAAGAATCGTCATAAATCAATGCAAAGGGTGGGACTTCGAGGCCTTAGCCTTACCGCTCGCCAGCGACATTATTTTGAGCATACTTGTTTTCTTTTGCTTTCTTCTCCGCTTGTGACAATAATCCTTGAACTCCTGAATCGTTTCATCCGTATGCTCTAAATCCTTAATATTATCTACAGAGGCCGTGCGGTTTAGCTTAATAGACTTCGATGAAGGATTGCGATCAAGAGATTTGGAACCCCGCGATAACGTCTCAAGTAAAACCCCATTGTCATCAAGATCGGCCAAAATATCAAAAGGATTGTCTAAAGATATATCATCTTCTTTCGGCTCAGGCCCATTCCCCTCTACTGGTGCTAAATTGACCGATGGTTGGCCACTAGGAACACTAGCATCATCCGCTTGTTGGTCCACATGTATAGGCTTAGCAGTCGGTTGCACCACAGGGTCATCCTCCGCCTTACCATCAGCCTGGCATGATGGAGCCTCCACTTCAGTATGTTTCACTTTAGGAGAGTGTACCACATCGATAACTTCAGACTCAATTGGTTGCCCATTATGATCTTTTGTATGGGAAGTAGACCCATTGACATTCCTTTGTAGAATCTTTACTGGTTGCCACTGCTGGGGTTTAGCGCCGCCTAGCGAAACACCAATAGGATGAGTTTGAGTATGCCCAGTAGACGACCCACCCTGATTAGCTTGTTTGTGATTACGATGCTCCGTGCCGATATTCGGTGAGACCTTTTCTTCTTGTGCCGTGGGTTTATTAGACGAACCTTTCAGCCTTTTACGACACTCCATAGCCAAATGCCCTAACAAGCCACATCCAGTACAGTACGCAATATTACCTTCAAATTCAAGCCCTTGCCAAAATCCATCTTCTTTAAGTACCCAACATGCGAAGTCGGCAGCTCGTTGAGAGACGCCAACCTCCACACAAATCTGGGCGTACATGGGGTGGGTTAAAGCTAGAGTATGATCATCCGCACGGAGAAAATTCCCTAAACCATTGCCGATCCTTTGAAGATACGAAATATTAAAGAAAGATATAGGTAAATGATGCAAACAAATCCACACTGCCACCCTTGTGCTATCCTTTCGATACGCAAAATCTGGAGTCCACCGGAAGGACCTAAACATACACCTTTGAATCATATTAGATTCCTTCGATAACGCCTTTATCATATCCTCATCCGATGCAAGGCGCACCATCACATGACGCGGATCTAATAGCCCAAGAACAAACTCGCCATTTAGCCGCCAGGATTGAGCAATATGTTCATGTATAACATGTAAAGAGGGTCGGCCCACTGAGAATTTCAGAATGAGAGTATTCGCAAACTGTGCATGAGCAGCCTCCATCTCAATCGGCGAAAAGAGAACCCCAGGTTCATTCTCAATGAGAACGGATTGTCTAGGCGGAAGAGGTAGATCTTTCAAGACAGTCGTTTTTGAAGGATGTTGACAGTGGACATCTCCCTTACTCTTCATAACTTCCGCGAAGGATTTAGTAGAAGAAGGATCCGACGTGCATGTGGTACCCGTGTCCTTAGGTTCCACCACCGGAGGGGGAGCCCCCGGCGGGACTTGATCTGGCGGCATAAACGCCCTAGCCACAAAACCCTAGAATAGGAAAGAAACTAATTCGCACCACTACTGTGTGTATTAGTGTTCCCCTTTTCCACCGTTAGATCATTCCCACTCGTCCATTGATTTTTTATTAATTTTTCATTTTTAATTGAACATTTTAAACAAAATAGTAAATAGTAAAATAAAATCAACGAAACCATAGATCAGAGTAATAATCAGTAAATACTTCCTCCATCCAAGGCAAAAAATCCACTATTCCATTTTGGGATGTTTCACTTAAAGAGTCCACTTCAAAATTAAGGCATAAAAGTGTCATTTTATTAATAATAAACTACTAAAAGTTTCATTTTTTTAAAAATGTTTGATTTTCAAACAGGGATTTTTTACCCGAAACGGAGGGAGTATAAATTTTTTATGACGTTGAAACCCTAGCAACAGTTCGTTGCTTCTCCGCCTCAACAAATTAATGATCTTATTGGATTAATAAAACAATGTAAGCAACACAAAAGAAATTCTTGCATGAATTATGTGAGAACCCGAAGCATACTTGTATGACATGCTCTCGTTATTTACTTAACATGTCTATTATGTTCACTAATCATGCTAGTAATATGCCTTTCATGTTTACCTTGGTTGTGTAACTTTTGTTAAGTTATAATGGTTTGAAAGACTTCTATTATTTGTATGTTCTTGTTTTGAATTCTTGTGTTCATGCCTTGACATTTCTACCTCCTTTCTAAGTCATTGAGAGTCTTAACAATGTGGCTATAAATTTCTTGGTATTGAACTTAGTCTTTAACATGCTTTGATTGAGTTTCATGCTTAGTTTGTTTGGCATTCATGATTGTTAGTTGTTTACATTGTTCCCGACATAGGTTTCCTTTCATTATGCTTGTCTTGGGAGAGGTTTCAAATGTGTTTTGAGTGTTGGTTTACCCTCCTTTGATTTATTGAGTTGTTTGGGGTTCAATCTAGGCAAAAAAATTAGAGCTTTTAGATCTGTAGGCCTTGCGGTCGCAATGTGGTTCTGGCATGCCCTCGCAAGGTAGGCAGAACTTTGGTTTCTTTGTTTTCATTGGACCATGCAGTCGCATGGCCTGTGGAACATGCGATCGCATAACCCTTCTTCCAGCATTACGTGATTTTGCTTTTATGTTGGTTGTTTACCCAATTAACCTTAATGACCTCCATCATTAGTGACCCTAATTACCTATATTAGACCCTAACATGGTTGAACTGCTCCTAATCACTAATTAGAAGCTTAATCCTACAGCCTATCCTCTTGACATGTGTAATCCACTACACCACTGCATGTGAGATATTTACTTCCTCCTTATGGCTATCACAAAGAGACTCCATCTTCTTAATTTTCTTCTTCTTGAGCTTGAATGTATGTGTGGTAGGGTGAGATTAATGATCTCCATAATTAGTGACCGTAATTACCTATATTAGACCCTAACATGGCTGAACTGCTCCTAATCATTAATTAGAAGCTTAATCCTACAGCCTCTCCTCTTGACATGTGTAATCCACTACACCATTGCATGTGAGATATTTATTTCCTCCTTATGGCTGTCACAAAGAGACTCCATCTTCTTTGATGAGGACATCCCCAACAACGTCCACAACTCAACACCGATACCGACAACCATTGGACCGGTCACAAGAGCTCGAGCCAAAAAAATCCGTGAAGAAGTCAATGGCATGGTTCGTGAGACAATGGAGATGGAAGAACGGGCAATGAGCCATGAAGAGAAGGCCACAAAGGGTCAAAGGAAGCTGCTGAACGTGATCCAAGTCAAGAGGGACGATTGCATGCCTTGTTATTGCACGAGCACACTTTCTGGAGACCTTGCGGACACAAGGTTATGGAGGGCTTGCGACCGCAAGGCCAAGTGATTTTCGGGCCGACTTTCTGCCGACCTTGCGGACGCAAGGTGTCAAGGGCTTGCGACCGCAAGGTCCCCCGAACTGCCGTTTTTCCGTTTTGTTAATTAGGGTTTTCTGCTAAACTGTACCCTAATTGCTTAGTACGACTTTTCAGCCTAGTTTAGGTATAAATAGGGGTTTTATTTCATTGAACAAAAAACTGGGAGTATTCTATTTTGTGAGTTTTATCAAAACTTATTGGTTCTTCTTGAACTATTGAGAATATACAGGTGTGAAGCTTGTGTGTTCATCTTTGACTTATCAATTGATTCACCCATATCAATTGTGGCGTCTATCACTATACTTAGGTTCTTCAGTTGCTACGATTGCGGGTTGCGGCTGTACATGCCAAGGTTCCTGTCGTGCTAATTGTTGGGTCGAGGTGTCACCCCCGCAGAACATCCTTCGATCCTAAGCTTCCGCCGCGTGTGTAAATCGTTCTTCAACGAAGCCTTCCGAGAAGATCGTATCATTTTGGTATCAGAGCGAAGGTTCGTCCATAATCTATCCTGTCTTTAAATTGTTCTTAATTAGTGATCTATTTTCTTTCTCTTCTTCCTTCGAACTAGGATCATCAATCCTACGTTTGTTCGTCATATTCGTGTTTTATATGTTCTTTTCAAACCCTACAACTTTCTAGGGTTAATCTTATAACAAAAAATAATAATTTATTACTGTTATTTCTTGCTGCTACTAAACTCAGCAGCCACAAAAAAAAAAAAAAAAAGAATACAAATCTCCCGACAAAAATATTTTGGGAGAAAAGAAAAGGGAACCTTACTAGTGATTGAATTGAAGGTTAGATTGTGATACAAAAAAAAAAAATTGAAATTCACTGTTCATACGCACTGTTCACGCGTTACTGTTCATCCATTTACTGTTCAACGGTTACTGTTCATCCTACAGTTTGGGCAGAATTTTCGGACAGTTTTATTTACAAAAAAAAAAAAAAGATTATTTCGAATCAAAATTGTGGATTCGAAAATTGAATATTCTGATCAAAAGCTTTCTATACGTTGTGCGTCTTCGTTTCTTCAAATTTCATACTCCTGAATTAATTCTCTATACGTTATCGATTGTTGAGTCTTGTGTTGAACTGCCACTTGATTTGCACTTGTTAATACTTGATAGTTCTTTTAGAACCCTAAAGTTTTGATTTGAGTGATTAAAATCTTTGGTGTGAAACACGAGTGGAGAGATACACGTAAGGGAGTTTTGTGAGGATTTTAAAATGGCAAATGATAATAAATTGTTCATGGAAGCTATGATGGCTAAAATGGAAAAGATGACGAGGGAGCAAAGAGAGGAGATGCATGAGGTGATGGGTAAGAGGAGTGAGGAGTTTAATGAGAAACTAGATGTGATAGGTAATGCAAGTAAGAGTCAAAGTCCAGTTGAACCCAAAGAATTACCTAAACGTAATCTAGAGGAAGAGTTTGAAGGAGAAAATTGGGACTCAAATGATAGGAGAGACAGGAATAGATGGGGAGGAAATAGAGAAGATAATAACATGAATGGGATAAAATTGAGGGTGCCTACTTTCACGGGTAAAAATGATCCAGAATTATACCTAGAGTGGGAGATGAAGATAGAGAGAATTTTTGGGTGCCATAACTATATTGACTTGAAGAAAGTCAAACTAGCCGCCATTGAATTCTCTGACTATGCTGCGGTTTGGTGGGAAAAGATGAGGGTGGATAGAGCGAGATATAGGGAACCTCAAGTTGAGACTTGGGAGGAGATGAAAAGAGTGATGAGGAGACGGTTCATACCATCTCATTATTATAGGGACCTACACCAAAGACTACAAACCTTGAGGCAAGGTACTAAGAGTGTAGAGGAGTATTACAAGGAGATGGAGGTTGCTATGATTAGGGCACACATAGAGGAGGATAGTGAGGCAACCATGGCACGTTTTCTAATGGGGTTAAATAAGGAGATTGCTAATGTGGTGGAGTTGCAAACGTACGTTGACATTAATGAATTAGTTCAAAAATCCATTAAAGTGGAGCAACAACACAAGAGGAGGGGTAACACACGAGTTTTCCCTAACTCTAATTGGAAGGCTAATTATGGGAATCAAAGGGAAGATAAAACTGTTGTGAAGTCTAGGTTTGAAACACCAAATGTTACAACATCTACACCTACTTCTACTTCAAAACCCGAACACACTAGAACCAAGACAAGAGACATTCGATGTTACAAGTGTCAAGGTATGGGGCACTTTGCCAATGAGTGTGTGAACAATAAGGTGTTAGTTATGAGGGAGAATGGAGAGTTTTCTTCTGAGGATGAAGAGGAGGCGTGTTCACAAATACCACCTTTAGAGGAGGTTGAGGAGGTTGAGGAGGAGATATTAGATAGGGTGAGTTTGGTGACTAGGAGGGTAATGAATGTCCAAGTTAGAGAGGAGGATGAGACTTTGCAAAGGGAGAACATATTTCATACTCGTTGTCAGGTGAAGGGTAGGAATTGTGGAGTGATCATAGATGGGGGTAGTTGCACTAATGTGGCTAGTACTACCATGGTTACAAAATTGGAATTACCTTTGATTCGACATCCGAAACCATATAAATTGCAATGGTTGAATGATAGTGGAGAGGTGAAGGTGAATAAGCAAGTGATGGTACAATTCAATCGGGGAGATATGAGGATGAGGTGTTATGTGATGTGGTGCCTATGCAGCGAGTCATATGCTGCTAGGGAGGCCTTGGCAGTTTGATAGGAGAGTTCACCATGATGGGTACACAAACAAGTACTCATTTGTTTTCAAAAACAAAAATGTTACACTTGCACCACTTACTCCAAAGCAAGTGTATGAAGATCAGCTTAGTATACAAAAGAGTGCGGCTTGTGAGGAAAAGAACATAGAGACAAAAGAAGCCGAACAAAAGGAGAGATTGAGAGAAAACAAGAGTGAGGGGCCGGGTAAAACATGAGAGTTAGTAGTGAGATAGCCAGCAAAAGGAGAGCAAAGTGAGAAATAAAAATATAAAAGAGAGAAATGAGGGGAAAACCAAGAGCTTAAAAGAAAAGAGTTTCTATGCTAGCAAGTAGAGGTTAAAAGACAATGTTTCTTAACAGCCCATGATCGTACTTATGTATCGAGAGGCATACTTGAGTACTAACGATGATTTACTTGATGCTTTGCCTAGTTGTATATCTTCTTTCATTCAGGTGTATGACGACGTGTTTCCTGAAGAGATTCCGAGTGGGTTACCTCCAGTTAGAGGTATTGAACATCGATTGATTTTGTACCGGCGATCGATTCCTAACCGACCAGCATATGAGTAATCCCGAGGAAACAAAGGAGCTTCAAAGGCAAATTGATGAGCTCTTAATCAAAGGACAAATAAAGGAGGTATGAGTTTCAGGCAAGCCATTTGTCGGGTACCAAAGAAAGACGGTCTCGAGGATGTGCGTGGATTGTCGAGCCATAAATAACATCACGGTAAAGTATCGCTTTCCTATTCCTAGATTAAAGGATATGCTTGATGAACTGCATGGTGCTCGATATTTTACAAAGCTTGATTTAAAACAAGGATACCATCAGATTAGGATTAAAGAGGGAGATGAGTGGAAAACTGCTTAAAACTAAACATGGATTGTATGAATGGTTAGTTATGCCTTTGGGTTAACTAACGCACCTAGTACTTTCATGAGATTAATGAACCACATCTTACGGCATACATTGGTAGATTCAGAGTAGTATACTTTTGATGATATTTTAATTTATAAAGCAAAGACTTGGATGAGCATGTTAATCATTTGAAATTTGTTTTAGATGTTTCTTAAAAGAAAGGTTATTTGCTAATCTTAAAAGTGTACTTTTGCACGATAGTCCTGGTTTTCCTTGGTTTTGTTGTTAGTTCATGGTATTCGTTGATGAAGAAAAGGTGAGAGCTATACAATGGAAGAGCCCAACGAATGTTGGAGAAGTTCGTAGTTTTCATGGACTTGCTAGTTTCTATAGAAGGTTCGTGAAAGATCAGATTGTCGCTCCCTTGACCGGGTAATAAAGAAAAGTGTGATTTAAGTGGGGAGAAGAACAAGAGAAAGCGTTCGTGACGTCAAGGAAAGACTAACAAATGCACCATTTCTTGTCCTACCAAATTTTGAAAGCATTTGAGATAGAGTGATGCATCCGCATTGGATTGGCGCATTGATGCAAGAGGGTAGACCAATTGCATTCTTCATCGAGAAGTTAAGGGGGCATCGTTGAATTATCCTACTTACCACAAAGAGTTATATGCTTGGTGCGTGCTTTTTTAGACATGGCAACACTACCCGGCCTAAGGAGTTTGTCATTCACCTGATCATGAGACATTGAAGATTTAAAGGACAACACAAGCTGAACCGGTGACATGCAAAGATGGATGAAATTCATCGAAACGCTTCCTTACGCCATCCCAAGACAAGAAAGGTAAAGAGAATGTGGTAGCCGACGCCTTTCTCGAAGGTACACTTTAATTTCTCGCTTTAGATGCTAGAGTTCTAGGATTCGAACATATTAAGCAATTGTATCATGATGACCTTCATTTTAATGAAGAGTATAAAAAATTGTGAAGAATTGCATGTGGAAAGTACTATAGGTATGAGGATTTTTCGTTTAGAGAAAGTAAACTTTGTATACCTCATTGTTCCTCGAGAGACTTGAAGCGTGAAAGAATCCCATGCTGGGGGATTAATGGGTCATTTTGGGGTGGCTAAGACTTTGTCAATTCGGCAAGAACATTTCTTTTGGCCACACATGAAACGAGATGTAGAAAGAATTTGTGGGAGGTGTGTGACTTGCTTACAAGCTAAGTCAAGGGTGCAAGCCCATGGGTTGTACATGCCTCTACCTATTCCGTATCATCCTTGGGTGGATATATCCATGGACATTGTGTTAGGATGCCAGGAACCAAACATGGGAGTGATTCTATATTTGTGGTAGTTGATAGGTTTCAAAAAATGGCACACTTTATACCTTGTCATAAACCGATGATGCTTCACATATTGCGAATTTGTTCTTTCGTGAGATTGTTAGACTCCATGGCATGCCTAGGGCTATCGTTCTCCGATAGAGACTCCAAGTTCCTTAGCTACTTTTGGAAGACTGTGGGGCAAGCTTGGCGAAACTTCTATTTTCTACTACATGTCACCCCCAAACCGATGGTGGTCAAATCCGAAGTTGTTAATAGGATATTATCTGCATTGTTGCGTTTCTATACTAAGAATTTAAAAGCTTGGGAAGACTGCTTGCCTCATATTGAATTTGCATATAATAGAACTGCTCATTCAGCCACTA